>SJYO01004576.1:34150362-34449940 GCA_006410555.1 Capra ibex
CCTTTTTGGTATTGGAACTTATCTACCTGGAATCAGCCGTTTCGTTACAGAGACGAAAACTTACATGATAGATCCAACCAGTATTGAAGAGAAGGTTCTTCATTCGCAGAAAATTAAAGTACCGACGTTAGTGGTAGACGTCACTAAAACCTCGGGGGGTTTTATTTCAGACTGTGACAAAGATGACAAAGGGGTAGATAAAGGGTACTTCACTACCCTGGTCTACGGTACTAGAAGCAAAAGACTTACAACTCGAAATTCGGTTGTAAAAACGAGAGGAGAAAGTACAAGTAGTTCTCCGAAAAATCAAGGAGAAGTGAAAGACGGTATTCCCACCACAGTAGACGTATAGACTCAAATAACTATAAAGAGGGTCGTTAGAACTAAGGTCGAACACAAAGAAGGTCAGGTCGCAAAGAGTACTACATGAGACGTATCTTCAATTTATTCGTCCCACTGTTATATGTCGGAACTGCATGCGGAAAAGGATAAACCTTGGTTAGACAACAAGGTACAGGTCAAGATTGACAACGAAGGACTGGACGTATGTCTAAAGAGTTCTCCGTCCAGTCCACCAGAATATAACGGTAGAAAAAGTCTTATAGGGTACTAAATAACACTAGGTGTGTCAGTTTCCGAAACCGTATCAGTTATTTCGTCTTTATCTACAAAAAGACCTTGAGCGAACAAAAACGGTACTAGGTCGCCTACAACCGTTAAACTAGAGACCAAGGACACGGAAAAGATTTTGGTCGAACTTATAGTCCTTCAAGTCCCAAGTGTATAACGACTTCGGACCGAACCTCTTAAAACTCGTAATCAAATGTATACACACTCTACTCACGTTAACACACCATCAGACTCGTAAGAAACCGTAACGGAAAGAAACCTTAACCTTACTTTTGACTGGAAAAGGTCAGGACACCGGTGACGACTCAAAAGGTTTAAACGACCGTATAACTCACGTCGCGAAAGTGTCGTAGTAGAAAGTCCTAAACCTTGTCGAGTTGACCTTAAGGTAGTGGAGGTGATCGAAACAAGTATCACTACGAAAGATTCCACGTGAACTGAAGTGTAAGGTTCTACACAGACCGAGATCTAATCACTAGTGTAGTAGTACTAATAGACCCAGTACTTCTAGAAAAAACATGTCAAGAAGACACATAAGAACGGTGGAGAAGAATTATAGAAGACGAAGACAATCCAGATCTGGTAAAGACAGGAAATAGTTCGGGTAGAAACGTACTTTACAAGGGAACCATAGAGATTAAAAGAACTTCTCTAGAGATCAGAAAGGGTAAGACAACAAAAGGAGATAAAGAAACGTAACTAGTGACTTCTTCCGAAAGAATAGAGAAGAACGATAAGAAACCTTGAGACGTAAGTCTACGAATCTAGAAAGGAAAAGAGGAAACGAAAAGTGGAGAAAAGAAAAGTGTCGATAAACATTCCGGAGGGGTCTGTCGGTAAAACGAAAAAACGTAAAGAAAAGGTACCCCTACCAGAATTAGGGACAGAGGACATGTCACAGTACTTGGAGTCAGGTATCAAGTAGTCCGTGAAATAGATAGTCTAGACCCGGGAATTTAGATAAAGAGTGAAGGTGGTATATTAGTATTCCCTGAACCAGTTATTGTAATTCATGAAAATGTAACAAGACGATGGTAGTGGTGATGAGTATAGATCTTGAAAATGTAGTGGGACTTAACTTTGAGACATTAGTCATTTGTTATTCAGAGATCATAAGGGAAGAGTATTTAAGACCGTTGGTGGTGAGATAAAAGGAAAAAATACTTGAGGTCCTGGGACTACGAGGACGACGATTCAGTGAAGTCAGCACAGGCTGAGACACGCTGGGGTATCTGCCGTCGGGTGGTCCGAGGGGGCAGGGACCCTAAGAGGTCCGTTCTTGTGACCTCACCCAACGGTAAAGGAAGAGGTTACGTACTTTGACTTTTCCCTTTCACTTCAACGAGTCATCCCAGACTGAGGATCGATAGGGTACCTGACGTCGGATGGTCCGAGGAGGTAGGTACCCTAAACGGTCCGTTCTCATGACCTCACCCAACGGTAACGGAAGAGGAGGTCCTTGGATTATGTTCACTTTAATATATCATAGAAAAGAAGACACAACCGGAATGAATTGCAGAACTTCCACATCGTGTATAATATTAAAGGAAGAAAAAATTTGGTCTATTAAAAGGTTGTATCGTGTAAAACAAATAGATGAATTGGTAATCACCCATATATCTAACAAAGGTGGAAATTCGATAACACTTATTACGACGATGGTTGTGACTACATGTTTAAGGACAAACTCAAGGACGAAAGTTAAGAGAACCCGTATACCCCACTATGTAAATTACGTGTAATTAAGAATATAATTCCTGACTTCTCTTTTTTATGTCAAACTAAAGGAAGAGGAAGAGACAGAGAAACGTTAATTTTAACCACACTAGTTACTTTTAGTTAAGTCATCTTAGTCGACACTATCTCTATGGTAGTAAGTCAAGTCAAGTCAATTCAAGTCAAGTCAAGTCAAGTAAACGAGTCAGTACAGGTTGAGAAACGCTGGAGTACTTAGCGTCGTACGGTCCGGAGGGACAGGTAGTGGTTGAGGGTAGTAATTTGATATCATTTACATCGTCTATCAGGTATTAACTAAGAAAAAGACAAAGGAAACTGTATTAGGTTCTCAATGAAATTGTACGACACTTGTAAACTTAATAACTCGGTCTTAGGTTTACAGATGTACGTAGGTATTTATTTTCGGAATTATTAATGAACGAAAAAACCAGACCAAATAATCTTACAATTGAAATATTCCCGTTCCCTGTCAGACAAAAAGAACGGAGACATAAAGGTCGTGTGTGGTCCATGTACTACATATAAAAGATTTTTCTTGAAATTTATTAAACAGACATTCGTTTATTCTATACGGTAAAGTCTTGTGTGTATATAGATGTATATGTTGAAAGAAAGAATATAGTGAATATAAAGTATTAATTGAAGTTATTACAAGAGTGACGCAACGGAAAGAGAATTATATAAAAATCATTAAGAAAATTAGGAAACAGGTATATACTTTAATCATTCGTATCAAAATCTGAACTATAAAGTCAGTATAAAAAATCAGTCAGGTATTGTACCAAGGAGAAAGAGAAGGACATGTATTATGTTAAAAATTTTAAATAATAAATAGAAATACGTAAAGTAATCGTTGATGTTGTTTAATTCAACGTACATACCATGTATTTAGATTGTAATGGTTTATAATATGTTATTCACCATTTTTCATAAAAAGTGTTAGTATCCGATGAAGGGACATAAAAATTTAGTAGAAAGACGGTTCTAGTCCCGAACCGACCGGGACTAGGTCCCAATAAAGATTATTGTAAAAAGACGACGAGATTCATACTTAACTCTTGACGAGTTGAATGAAAGTAAGGATAATTTAAACCTTTCCTCTTTGAAGGTCACAAGTTCCGATTTCCGTCGTAGACATTTACAAGTGGTGACTTCTAAATAATGGGAGTAGTGAAGGATTCCAGGGCAGGAGGATAGTGACAAGGTGAGTGTGTGAGACATGAAGCGAAGAAGACCCAAACCGAAACTCAAAGAAGTCGAATCTGATAGGATGAGTAAACAACGTGAAACTCTTTCAGGTTAATGAGACATAAAACACACACAAATCAGCACAGGTTGAGACACCCTGGGGTACCTGACATCGGGTGGCCCGAAGAGACAGTTACCCCAAAAGGTCCGTTCTTATGACCTTACTAAGGATTAAAGGAAGAGATTTTACATAGGAACAGGGATCGGACTTATTAGGTGACTAGTTAACTTCTTTCCTTACAGGAATGGTCTTAAGAACCATCAGGATTTCTTTGTTAGTTAGTGTAGGGACAAATGTAGTAGTTTTCTACAGGTACTCAAGAGAGATAACGAAGAGAGTGGTGGGTCTATAAATAAGGATACATTGAGAAGGGTGTCGGATTACACTGAGTCAAAGAGTAAAGTGGAAAAGGTGGTGGTTGTAAAATGGTCCTAAGGTACCTTAACTAACAGGTAGTAGTAGTTATAAGAGATTTATAAGTTGAAGGAAGAGGTATAATGATAATGAAAAACTAAGGAGGGTGGGACAGGTAGAGGAGATGTATTCTATGACAAAAGGTTCTGACAGAGTTTTTCACTGAGGGCAAGACCTGTATTGTGTTACGGACCTCCATCGATTCACCGTCCATCTGAAGACAGAGACTTAGTAACGAAAATCTTGAAATAAAGTAGAGGAAACGGTAGAAGGCTGAGAAGACTTCATTTACGGTAGTAGTCTATTATAGTGGGTGAACTAATAGAATAACGACTGTAGATGTCCAAGGAACTTATTAGGGGAAATAGTTACCTGAGATTCGTAAATCGATTAAAAATGAGGTGATGATACATGAAGGTAATCGTATTCACCAGTACATTTTTAGGTGTCCCCGTACGATAAGTATCGTCGAGAACTATCAACTAGTGAGGGAGAAAGTAGTCGGTCAAGAGTACTCCGAGTCCCTGAGATGTAAAAGGAAGATAAGGACGATGGAGTGTCGTCGTTAAAGAGTCGTAGTCAACGACTTAGGAGAAGGCCTAGAGATTCACAACTGAAGGGTTCCAAATCGGAAACCTGAAAAAAGGTGGATGTGGGTAAAAGAACTATAGTACTAAAGTTAGACCAGATACTAAAGAAAGGAATGAGATTTAGTTATAGACATTGACAGGACGTTCTTAGTATGAACGTATATCTTCTTCGGAGTCTTTGTATGATAAAGGTTTTTACTTGAGAACTAAAGATGTGGTGTTATGGACTCCCTCATTACCCCTGGACACATTACCCCTGGACAAGTCTTGTTTTAGGAGACTCAGTAGGAACTAAAAGGGCTTACGTGGTGTATAATTATATTATGTAGTCGTTTAGGAAAACCGAAAGAAAAGTAAAAGAAGAATAGTAGAAGTATAAGATGGTGGTACCAAATTCGGTGATGATTGAGAACGGACCTGATCACAACGTAACCCGACAAAGATGAGAATAGATTTTCTGAAAAATGGAAAAGGGTGAGGAGTGGGACGTGTCGTAAGTTTTATTAGGGAAACATAATCTAATACAGTGTGAAGATCTGTCTTGGAAAGTTTTGGTAAAACATAAAGTAAGTTTTATGTAGTTCCTATTTTTGGTATAGGATCAGGACCCGACGTAAAGGTCAGAGTAGGGGTCGGTCCGAAAAATCAGTGTAACTTAAGGAGGTAGAAATCTCTGAAACATAGTCTTACGGGTCTTACGTAGAATGGATCTTTATGTGTTCAGAACGAGAATTGTACTGTAACCTAGATATTACACAAAGACGATGATCAAACAAACGTACCTCCCACTCCTTAAACCCCCAGAAAAAAACAAACTAATAAAAAGTTAACGAGATACAGGTCGAAGATCTTGTTACGTCTGATATTTGTAAGTTTTTAATAAATGGTTGATTTACCTACCTGACTTAGTTAGGAAATATTCTGATTTGACATTTTATTATATTTGTAGTAGTTGTTTCCTGACAATAAACAATTAGTATTATGTTCAACCTATATTACACAACCGAATTTAAACATCTGGTTAAAATCAATATTGACCACTAAGTTTAGTTCTCAGTCTTAGCCGTGACACTTTCTCTATAAAACGTTCATGTGTGTGTACGAAATAAACGCACTAAAAAGAAAGAATAAATTCTTACAAACATTCTACTATTTTTAGTGTACATTCTTCTTGAGTTAATACTACTAGGACTATTATCCCTTTCTTTCCGTTAATAGATGAGTACACGGTTTGATCTTCGTTAGTTGTCGACCTAAAAGAATCTCTATAAAAGAATCGATGTGATTTTTTAAACTAGTAATCAAAGTCTTTTTATTGAGATTATTTCAGAATATCGGATATTTAAAGGGAATCACATTACTTTATAAACGTTTAAATAAAGAATCAATATTTTGTGAAGTGTAAATACATGACGATTGATAACTTGTGTATAAACCATTAATTTATTTATTTTTAAAATTTAGTCGTTGAAATGAGAATCTACAATATAAAAATTTGATGGTGTTTTACTCGTTTTATAAAAACTGGATAATTCCAAAAATTTTTAGACATGATTTCATGACTACAATCATCGAATAAAAGTGTAACTAAATTTATTGTAAAACTTAAAAATTTTTATTAACTATTTTTTTATGTTTTAAATAGAGTAATGAAGAAGTTAATCTTTTATCGCTAAAATATAAACGATATTCTGAGGTAAGACCCTTAGAACCCTTAATAAAATTTAGTTTAGAATTATATTTTCCGTATGTTTAGATAATCCTTTTGTATGTAGAATTATAAGATAAGATACATTTTGTAATATTCTTCAAACAAAGATAAAAATATCACTTTTACTTCGCGTTTTCAATGAGTCGTAAGTGGAGTATTAATTATACATAAATCAAACTGATTAATTTGAGTATATAGACATTCGAAGTCTAAAAGTAAATTTGTTATGTTCATACGTAAGTCAATTATATTTATTATACCGATATCAAATAAACGTTTTACACTCGATAAACAAAAGTGAAAATTAAGACATAGAATTGTTTACAAGAGTATGGAATTGAGAATCGTGTCTTCGTTTGTAGGAACGTAGAAGTCTGTGTGGAGGTTACATCTTAAAAAAGACTTTGTGACCCCCTACTAGTAAAAGTAGAACTTAGAGTTATATGTGAAATCGACATAACGGACCTTCTATTGTTTATTATATATAAAATAAATACCAATGAGAAACCTTTTTCTACCTCACCTCATCTGTGAATGTGAAAATAAATAAAAAAAAACTTGTTACATTTATTGAATTAAGTCTATCAGTAAGGATAAACCGTATGAATTATAGGATATGGGTGTCTCCTGTGACTATTACTACAAAGACCTTAGTATTACAATTGAACGACGATAAAGAAATTAATATTACAGAAGAATTAAATAAAATGACCTAAATTATCCGTCATTTCATCATACAAAATAATTAAAATTGTTTTGTTGAGTTGGTAAGTATGAGCGTTAATGAAGTGTGTGTAATAGCTTTACGTAGTTTTACTGTGTTATATAATTGAATACTTTATTATTTCAGACGATATTTAAATTTTTTAAATAAGAAGTCGTACATTGATCGTTACTATAAAAGAATCGAATTTTATGTCGTATATTCCGTCAAGATAAACGTTAAAAAATTCCTCAGAGGTGTGAGAAGAGGTATCACCGACAGATCAAACGTAAGGGTGGTTCTCACATTCTCCCAAGGGAAAGGAGGTGTGGGAGAGGTCGTAAATAACGAACGTCTGAAAACCTAGCGTCGGTAAGATTGACCACACTTCACCATGGAGTAACACCAGAACTAAACGTAAAGAGATTATTACTCACTACAACTCGTAGAAAAGTACACAAACAATCGGTAGGCATACAGAAGAAACCTCTTTACAGATAAATCAAGAAACCGGGTAAAAAACTAACCCAGCAAATAAAAAGACCTTAACTCGACGTCCTCGACGAACATATAAAAACTCTAATCAACAAACAGTCAATGAAGTAAACGATAATAAAAGAGGGTAAGGCTTCCGACAGAAAAGTGGAACGAATATCAAAGGAAACAACATGTCTTCGAAAATTAAAATTAATCTAGGGTAAACAAATAAAAACGAAAATAAAGGTCATAAGACCCTCTACCTAGTATCTCCTAGGACGACACCCAATACAGCCTCTCACAAAACGGATACAAGAGGAGATCCTCAAAATATCAAAAACCAGAATGCAAATCTAGAAATTAGGTGAAACTCAAATAAAAACACACGCCACAATCTTTCACTAGATCAAAATAAGAAAATGTTCACCAACTGGTCAAAAGGGTCGTGGTGAACAATTTCTCTAACAGAAATGAGGTAACACATAAGAACGGAGGAAACAGTTTCTATTCCACCGGTATACACACACCTAAATAGAGACCCGAAAGATAAAACAAGGTAACTAGATATAAAGACAGAAACACGGTCATGATATTACTGGGTCGTTAGGGAGACGACCCGTATGTGTGACTCCTTTGGTCTTATTTTTCTCTGTGTACATGGGGTTACAAGTAGTATCGTGACAAATATTATCGGTCCTGTACCTTTGTTGGATCTACAGGTAGTCGTCTACTTACCTATTCTTTCGACACCATGTATATGTGTTACCTCATAATGAGTCGGTAATTTTTCTTATGTAAACTTAGTCAAGACTACTCTACCTACTTTGACCTCGGCTAATATGTCTCACTTCATTCGGTCTTTCTTTTTGTGGTTATGTCCTATGATTGTGTATATATACCTTAAATCTTTCTACCATTACTACTGGGACATACGTTCTGTCGTTTTCTCTGTGTCTACACATCTCACCTGAAAACCTGAGTCTCCCTCTCCCTCTCCCACCCTACTAAACCCTCTTACCGTAACTTTGTACATATGATAGTATATTCTTTGCTTAACGGTCAGATACAACCTACGTCCTACGTCCTACGAACCCCGACCACGTGCCCCTACTAGGCCTCCCTACTACACCCCACCCTCCACCCTCCCCCCAAGTACAAACCCTCGAGTACATGTGGGCACCACCTAAATACAGTTACATACGGTTTTGGTTATGTCATGACATTTCATTTTATTTTCTTTTTCTTTTTTATTACGTCGTATATATACATCATACACACACGGACGAGTCGGTATAGGGTGAGACGATGGGATACTTGATATCGGGTGGTCGAGGAGACGGGTACCCTAAGAGGTCCGTTCTTACGACCTCATCCAACGGTACGGAAAGAGACCCCCTAGAAGGACTGGGTCCCTAGTTTGGGTACAGAGGACACAGAGGACGTAACGTCCCACCTAAGGAATGACGACTCGGTGGGTCCTTCAGACATATATCATATACATATATATATATATATATATATATATATATATAAATCATATGTTACCAATCCACTCCCTGAATAAGGGTGGTTCCCTTTTGTTCAAAATGACACATAGTCTCTGATACGACGTAAATAACTTTTTCTATATTCACCTCTCTACTCATAATATACTGAATATTTATGACCCAAATATTAAATTTGGTGTAGTTTGTATATCATTCCCTATGTAAAGAAGTAGTGTGCAAATTAGAGTGAAGAAGTTAGTAGTGTGGAAATTCCTTTTTTGAAAAATAATCAGGTGTTTACTGGTAAATTGTTTTTTAGACTATTTTTATTGAATTTTTAATCATTTTACTCCTGATACACCATTTGTAAAACATTTTACGTCTAAATTTAATATTTTTTTTGTAAGACTACATGGATTCATTTGAAAAGAACACGTAAAGTACATCCTAGTTTATATCCCTTTTACTGGATGTTTGACAATCCGTGTGGACCGAAAATAATGAAATAACATAGGAGTTGGTATTGTTTAATTGTACTTCGATGACCGTGTCACCCATCTAGTATGCACATATTATAAAGACACAGTTGACTTATTTACTTACTTATTAGAAGTAATAGGAATATTCTTAAATCTTTACCCGTGGAAAAACGAACCGAACCCTTTCTAGTCACTCTGTTCTCTTAATTAAGGTCTTAAAATGGTGACGGAACGACGATGAGTAAATCAAAGAGAGAATAAACAGAGAAAGGGTGGTAAGGATTTGACCTGTTCGATCTTAGTTTCTCTTTTTACACGATCTGGTTGTCTCTTCCCATGGTCGTTCCTTCATTCCTACCGTCTGACACGAAAAGATAGGACGTCGCGGTCCCGAGACTTAACGTGGGACCAGTCGGTGGTTGTCTCAAGTAGGTTTTACTGTGGGTAAAAGTAGAATCATCGTTTGTTAAAAATTAGAGATCTTAGTTTGGATTCTCAAGGTGTAAACTATTAATCTTTTTTTTTTATCACTTAGAATTTGATATTCACTTCTAGATTACCAGTTGTACCACTACTATGAATTACTATGATATGGTACATGAGTATAGATGATTCTCTCATCTAAATTGTACAACAATGGTGTGTGTGGGTGTCTCTCTCTCTCTCTCTCTCTTGTGTTTGTGACTGAAACACTCAATTACCTACATTATTGATTAAACACCATACGTAAAGTGTCATATATACACCAAGTCACCATTTATTAGGTGGACGGTTACTTCCTCCGAGACCGAGTTAAGGACCTGACCCTTCTAGGGGACCTTTTCCTCACTGTTTGGTGAGGTCATAAGAACGGTCCTTTAGGGTACCTGTCTCCTCGGACCACTCCAGTGTTTCTTAACCTGTATTAAACTACTGTTTCGTTATCGTAACATATAGTTTTGTGGTGTAAAATGTTGAATTTATATGTGTCAATTTGAACAGGTAATATAGACTTCTTTCGTCCCCCCACCTTTAATACTATATAGATTAGTTTCTTATACTATTAACCACTGTTCAGGTTTTTATTACTTTACGTGGGGATGTTAAATTAGTGATCCTATTATAAGTGAATCTAAAGGACTAATTGATCGTACGTTATATGTACTGTACCATTTAAAGGCTTCGAGCGTGTGAAACTGACTCACACTCTTGATTCCTGACATAGTAATAGAAAGTAGATTAAACCAAAAACTAAATAATGATACCGTCTTTAAACCTTCGTTGAGATTAAATTTAAGTAAATTCAGATGATAAATGGAGATACTCATAAAGGTCTTAGAAAATAAAAGAGGTATAATATATAAAATAAATTCCATCAATACTTCGTGTATTGTTTTTTCTTTCTACGTCTTTCCTCACGTCTACTTCTGTCATTTCACCATAACTATTTTACATATTCTCTTATAACACTCTTGTGGTGTTTACGTACTACTGGACTATGGGAGGATATCAGAGGGAAGACCAACCCATTCTGTTACTCTTTGAGGGTTACTCTTGGTGTCTCCTACTTTTTAATATTCGACCTACTTGCTAAATGAACCGTTCTCTAAATCAATTTTCTGTAACATCGGGAGCTACGTAAAACCAAGGATCACGGAGTAAAGGGGAGGAAGTGAATGTAAGAAAAAGAGGTCAACATACTCTCTGATAAAAGAAATCCGTCATGGAAACCCAAGTCGTTCAGTTCTTCAAGGTCTGTACTAGGAAATACGTTCCTTTGTACTCGATGGAAGTACCCTGAATAATCAAATTTCTTTCTCTTTTGTCTCGATGATTCTTTATTTCGATTCTTTTTCTTCATACTCAGTCTTATCTTTTGAGGAACTTGTCTAGAAGACAAGATAAAATCTGTAGGATTTATTCGACTTTGTCCAAGTCTTCTCATTGACTATCATTTTTATAGTGATTACGACCCGAAGGGAACACCAGGTCACCACGTTAAGTCTTCTGTGGGGAAGTCAGGGACCAGGTCCTTTTAAGGTATACGGACTCCCGTTGATTCGGATTCTCGGTGTTCACGACTCGGGTGTGTGATATTAATACTTCGGAGACACGGATGTCGGACACGAGACGTTGTTCTCTTTCGTGACTTTGGTCTTTGGACGTGTGGTGTTACTTCTCGTCAGGGGCGAACGGTGTTGATCTGATACAAAAAGTTCTGGTTTAAACCAAACCTAAACGGGGAAAGGAAACGTTATTAATTAAAACACGATAATCGAAAGAGAACAACAATAAATTCACGATTCAACATAGTCTGAGAAAACACCAGGGTACCCGACATTGGGTGGTCCGAGGAGACAGATACCCTAAGAGGTCTGTTCTTGTGTCTCACACAACAATACAGGAGGAGAAGTCCTAAAAGGGCTGAGTCGCTGACTTGGTCTCACAGGACGCAGAGGAAGTGACCGGTCAAAAAACCAAAAAAAACACAAAAAAAATTGGTAATCACGGTGGATCCTTCGGGAAGATAGGTGTACTGTTGGATAACGGATACAACGTGACCCAAGAGTATTTTATGAAAGATTTATTACTAAATTGCTCATTTTCGTTACCAAGAATTAATACTAATTAAAACGGGTAGGTCTCTACAAAAACCATCACTATAGACGTCTACCACTCCGTCACCCCTCTCACTATGATCTTAAATCAACTATTACCGGTTTCTACGACTCTTTATGGGACACTACTTATCCTGTACGGAGATACTGTCTTTTAATAGATCGGGTTTTACACTTATTACTACTCTAACATTTTTTGGAATTAATTTTACTCTCTCACTTTCTCTAATCTCCTTACTTTTATTTTACCTTTCAAAAACGTTTATATATTGTTTTAGGAGAGGACTCCGGTACATGTACTTGTACAGAAGTTATTTCCTGAGTCAATTTTACCCATTTTACTCGACGTTAATAAACAAATAGTGGTAGAAGTGACTCTAGAAATTTCAGTCTCTAAGTTAGAACAAGTAGAGGTGAGGATAGTAACGAATAACCATCACCGTGGACGAGGACTATAAGAGAGTCACACTTACGAGATCTGAAGTTGGTTTGTAGATTAATAAAGATCGTATATATGTAGTTTCTCCATAACTAATAGTATGAACCCTTAATTTCTCAAATCAAACTTTCTTTTGCGTGATCTGATCTGACTTAGGTTTCTACCGTGAAAAGAATAACAATTTATAAGATGTGCTACATTGTGTAATTTGACTGAAAAACTTGACATAGTATTACACTAAGTTAACGTCTCTTGAAATTTGTTACGAACCTGATGGTATGAATACATAAAACATGAAACAACCACGGTTTTCCAGTTTCAATTTAGGAAGAATTTAACGTGTGTGTGTGTGTGTATGTGCGTGTGGGATTGAAAATACGACAAAAAGGACATTACGATAATAACATGAAATAAATGACAGTTTATTTTAAAATCTTCGTGTATTATCCACAAATTATTTACACCTTAATTGATTTTAACAATGGTTCAGGGATGGACCATAAATGAATTTATTTTAATTAGTGATATAAAGTAGGGGTATTTACTCTACTATATATAAATTCGGGACTCTTTATTATCACGGTTTGTTAACGTATAACAAAATTCTTACTCATAGAGAGAATTTCTATTGTCAACAAAATCCAAATTATAATCCTTTTACGATTTAGATTTCAACAACTAAGCTAATTCGGTAGAGTAAGAGACAGCGGGGAAATAAGAAGCTGGGAGTTAAAAAGGGTCGTAGTCCCATAAAAGGTTACTTAGTTGAGAAACGTAGTCCAACGGTTTCATAACCTCGAAGTCGTAATCAGGAAGGTTTCTTATAAGTCCTGACTAAAGGAAACCCTAACTGACCAACCTAGTGGGACGTCAGGTTCTGACGTCAGGTTCTGACGTCAGGTTCTGAGAGTTCTCAGAAGAGGTTGTGGTGTCAAGTTTTCACAGTTAAGAAGTCGCGAGTCGAAAGAAATAGTAGGTCGAGAGTGTAGGTATGTACTGATGACCTTTTTGGTATCGAAACTGATATACCTAGAAACAGTCGTTTCACTACAGAAACGAAAATTATACGACAGATCCTTAGTGATAATGGTTTTTTCGACGACCTTGCCACTATCTTAAGGTCGACTCGATAAAGTTTATAATCTTTTAATACAACAATTTCCCTTCGTGAGTTATACAATCGTTTAAACCTTTTGACTCATCACTGGTGTCCTGACCTTTTTCAGTCAAAAACAAAGTTAGGGCTTCTTTCCGTTACGGTTCCTTACAAACTTGATGTCGTGTAAAGTCGAGTAAAGTGTACGATCGTTCCATTACAAGTTTTAGGAAGTTCCATCCGAAAGTGTCATGTACTTGGTTTTCGGAAGTCTATATATTCGACCCGAAACTTTTCCGTCTCCTTGTTCTCCAATTTAACGGTGAGATGTAACCTAGTAATTTTTTTTTCCGTTCTCTTAAGGTCTCTTTGTGGAAGAAAACGAAGTAACTGATACGATTTGAAGACCGTCACACCTAGTGTTGTTTGATACCTTTTAAGATTCTCTGTCTTGGTAGTCTGGTGAAATGGACAGAAGATTCTTTGGACATATGTCCAGTTCTTCGTTGTCAATCTTAGTCGGTACCTTTTCGTCTGACCAAGGTTTGACCTTTCTCCATCTTCCGACATATAATAGTGGGACGAATAATCTGAAGATACCTCGTCGGGGTGTAGGTTCCTCGTCACCGATGCTCCCGTGTCCTCCCGGATCTCCCCGATAAGGTGAAAGTTCCAGTCCTCTCCGTCGACACTCCTCTATGGGGAGTATGTTCCATGACTCGTCCCCGACGTGAAACGACCTCGTCTGCACTTCTCTATGGGGTGTGGGTTCCATTCTCTTTGGGTTCATTCTACCATCCACGACGTTCTCCTGTAGTCTCCCGTCTGTCTGATTTTAGTATGAGTGTCTTTTGATCAGTTAGATTAGTGTGATCTTGGTGTCGGAACAGATTGAGTTACTTTGATTCGGTACGGGTACCCCGTTGGGTTCTACCCGCCCAGTAACACCTCTCCAGACTGTCTTACACCAGGTGACCTCTTCCCTTACCATTTGGTGAAGTCATAAGGACGGTACTTGTCATACTTTTCCGTTTTACTATCCTATGACTTTCTCCTTGAGGGGTCCAGTCATCCACGGGTTGTACAATGACCTCTAGTCACCTCTTTATTGAGATCTTTCTTACTTCCATACCTCGGTTTCGTTTTTGTTATGGGTCAACACCTACACTGACCACTATCTTCATTCCAGACTACGACATTTCTCGTTACAACGTGTCCTTGGACCTTACAGTTCAGGTACTTAGTTCTGTTTAACCTTCACCAGTTTGTTCTCTACCCTTCTTACTTGCAGTTATAAGATCCTTAGTCACTTGATTTTACCTGTCCTTTCCCACTTAAATTGAGTCTCCTGGTAATATAGATGATGACGCCCGTCCTTAGGGAGTCTTCTTTACCTCATCGGTAGTACCAGTTGTTTTCTCAGACTTTACGTCATGAACCGACGTTAGAGTTTTTACTGTCTTACTAGAGACAAACAAAGGTTACGTTTGGTAAGTTATAGTGTCAATAGGTGACAATACCGGGTTTGTTATTACGACTTCTTCGACTTCAACTTGTCAAGATACTTCTGGATGTTCTGGAAAACCTTGATTGTGTCGTTTTTCTACAGGAAAAGTAATATCCCCTGATCTTACTTTTCATCCTTCAGTTCTTTGTGGACCTCATTGTCCGTTTCAACCGGAACCTCATGCCTCACTTCGTCCCGTTTCCGATTATCTCAAACTGGTTCTCTTGTGTGACCAGTATCGTTTGTGGAAGAAGGTTGTTGTGTTCTCTTCTGAGATGTGTACCTGTAGTGGTCTACCAGTTATGGCTTTAGCCTAACTAAGATAAGAAACGTCGGTTTTTACCTCTTCGAGATATGTCAGTTGTTTTTGTTCTGGTCCTCGACTGACACCGAGTCTAGTACTTGATGAATAAGGTTTTAAGTCTGACTTTAACTTCTTTCATCCCTTTTGGTGGTCTAGTAATCTCATACTGGATTTAGTTTAGGGAATACTAATATGTCACCTTCAATCTTTATCTAAATTTCCTAATTTAGACTATCTCACGGACTACTTGATACCTTACTCCAAGTACTGTAGCATATCCTCTGTCCCTAGTTCTGGTAGGGGTACCTTTTCTTTACGTTTTTTCGTTTTACCGACAGACTCCTCCGGAATTTTTATCTACGCTTTCTTCTCTTCTCTTCACTTTTCTTTTCCTCTTTTCCTTTCTATATTCGTAGACTTACGTCTCACGGTTTGTTATCGTTCTTCTCTATTCTTTCGGAAGGATCCACTAGTTACCTTTCTTTATCTACTTTTATTGTCTTACCCTTTCTGATCTCTATAGAAGTTCTTTTAATCTCTATGGTTCTCTTGTAAAGTACGTTTCTACCCGAGGTATTTCCTGTCTTTAGCATACCTGGATTGTCTTCGTCTTCTATAATTCTTCTCCACCGTTCTTATTTGTCTTCTTGACATGTTTTTTCTAGAAGTGCTGGTTCTATTAATACTACCACACTAGTGATTGGATCTCGGTCTGTAGGACCTTACACTTCAGTTCACCCGGAATCTTTCGTAGTGATGCTTGTTTCGATCACCTCCACTACTTTAAGGTTAACTCGACAAAGTTTAGGACCTTCTACTACGACACTTTCAAGACGTGAGTTATACGGTCGTTTAAACCTTTTGAGTCGTCTCCGGTGTCCTGACCTTTTCTAGTAAAAGTAAGGTTAGGGTTTCTTTCCGTTACGGTCCTTACGAGTTTGATGACGTGTTAACGTGAGTAGAGTGTGCGATCATTTCATTACGAGTTTTAAGAGGTTCGGTCCGAAGTCGTTCTACACTTGGCACTTGAAGGTCTACAAGTTCACCCACCTAGTACCGTTTTTGTTCTCTCAAGGTCTTTTTGTAGATAAAGACGAAATAACTAATACGGTTTCGGAAACTGACACACCTAGTGTTATTTGACACCTTTTAAGATTTTCTCTACCCTTATGGTCTGGTGGACTGGACGGAGAACTCTTCGGATATACGTCCAGTCCTTCGTGGTCAATCTGACCTGCACCTTGTTGTCTGACCAAGGTTTATCCTTTTCCTCATACAGTTCCGATATATGCCAGTGGGACGAATAAATTGAAGATATGTCTTATGTAGTACTCTTTGCGACCTGACCTTCTTCGTGTTCGACCTTAGTTCTAACGGTCCTCTTTATAGTTATTGGAGTCTATACGTCTACTGCGGTGGGAATACCGTCTTCTACTTCTCCTCGATTTTTCGGAGATACTTTCACTTTCTCCTCTCACTTTTTCAACCGAACTTCGAGTTATAAGTCTTTTACTTGTAGTACCGTAGACCAGGGTAGTGGAGGACCCTTCATCTACCCCTTTGTCACCTTTGTCACAGTCTGAAAAAAAGAAAACACGAGGGTTTAGTGACATCTACCACTGACGTCGGTACTTTAATTTTCTGTGAATGAGGAACCTTCTTTTCAATACTGGTTGGATCTATCGTATAACATTTCGTGTCTGTAATGAAACGGTTGTTTCAAGCAGATCAGTTCTGATACCAAAAAGGACGCCAGTATATACCTACACTCTCAACTTGACACTTCTTTGACTCACGGTTTCTTAACTATGACAACTTGACACCACAACCTCTTCGGAGAACTCTCAGAGAACATGACGTTCCTCTAGGTTGGTCAGGTAAGACTTCCTCTAGTCGGGACCCTAAAGTAACCTTCCTTACTACGATTCCGACTTAGAGGTCATGAAATCGGTGGATCACGATTCTCAACTGAGTAACCTTTTCTAAGACTACGACCCTCCCTAACCCCCGTCCTCCTCACCACTGTTGTCTCCTACTCTACCGACCTACCGTAGTGACTGAACTACCTGCACTCAGACTCACTTGAGGTCCTCTACCACCACCTGTCCCTCCGGACCGCACGACGTTAAGTACCCCAGTGTTCTCAGCCTGTGCTAACTCACTGACTGACTTGACTTGACTACGTCTCATGTAGTACCCTTTACGACCCAACCTACTGAGTGTTCGATCTTAGTTCTAACTACCCTCTTTATAGTTATTGGAGTCCATACGTCTACTTATGGTGAGATTACCGTCTTTCGCTTCTCCTTGATTTCTTTCAGAACTACTTACATTATCTCCTCTCACTTGTTCAAAAGACTTTTGAGTTGCAAGTTCTTTTGATTCTAGTACCGTAGACCAAGGTGATAAAGTACCGTTTATCTTCCCCTATTATACCTTCGTCACTGTCTTAAAAAAGAACCCGAGGTTTTTAGTGAAGTCTACACTGACGTCGGTACTTTAACTTTCTGTGAATGAGGAACCTATAAGTAACCTTTCTGACTACGACTTCGACTTTGAGGTTATGAAACCACTGGTCTACCCTTCTTGACTGAGTAACCTTTTCTGGGAAGACGACCCTTTCTAACTTCCGTCCTCCTCTCTCCCTACTGTCTCCTACTCTACCAATCTACCGTAGTGACTGAGTTTCTTGTACTCAAACTCGTTCGAGACCCTCAACCACTACCTATCCCTTCAGACCTCACGACGTCAGGTACCCCAGCGTTTCACAGTCTGTACTGACTCACTGACTTGACTTGACTTGAGGAACCTCCCTTTCGATACCGTTTGGATCTGTCGTTCAATTTTTTTGTAGTGAAACGGCTCTTTCCAGACACATCAGTTTCGAGACAGAAAGACAAGACAAAACAAAAGAAAAGAAAAGTCATCAGACATGTGTACATGCTAAACCTCGTATTTCTTCCGACTCACGAATTCTCAACTAGGAAAACTTAACACCACGACCTCTTGTAAGAATTCTCTGGGAAACTGGCGTTCCTATAGTATGGTTAGTTGGGATTTCCTTTAGTTTAGACTTATAAGTAACCTTCAAGACTACGACTTTGAATTCGAGGTTTTGAAACCCGTAGACTACCCTTGTCCGCTGAGTAACCTTTTTTTTTTTTTTTTTGGAACTACGACCCCTTCTAACTTCCGTCCTTCTTTTCTTCCGTTGTCTCCCATTCTACCTACCTACCGTAGTGACTGAGTTACCCGTACTCAAACTTTTTTGAGTCCCTCTATCACTTCCCATTGTTTCAGACCGTACGATATCAGGTACCCCAGTGTTTCTCAGCCTGTGATGAATCGTTAACCTGTTGTTTGTTCAGATTTTAGTAAGTCTTAAGGTACTTGATATCATTGAAGGAAAAACAAGGAGACGGGATTAAATATAAAGTCTATTTACTAACAAAGATCTTTATTTCATTCTATATTGTTGTTTTCATAGTAGATTCTAGTCGTAAATTAGATTGGGATGATTCCCCAAATATCAATAAGTGATCCTATTATCTCAAACTTATTTTTCATATATCCTTTATACTATATCAAACAGATAATGTACCTTAATCCTCCTTATATTATAGAAATATACAAAAAAACTTTTTATTTAATAATTCATACAATCTTACTCTTTTCAGGGATAAAGAATAAAGAGTCGAAAAAAGAGACGTCCTTAATAAGAATCAGTATGAATATATGTGACAAATAAAGTTTATCGATCCGTCGTTCTCTTTGACTTATAAAATTCTAAGTAAACTTACTATAAAATTAAATCGAACTACAATTAAGTGAAAACGTACTAAAATTAACGAACATAGATTTTGTATGGAAAAACACATACACAAACACTTTCCAATTATCGACTTGATTTCATCATTGTCTTACATTGATGACCGAAGTTTTGGAACGCGAACCTAAATTGTATGTGAACTAAAAATCGATGCAGAAAATCACTTCTTTTACTACTGTAACTATTAAAGTGGTATCACTACTCTATTGTCCTCTCATTATAAGATTTATAATTAATGTCAAACCGAAACACAGGTATAATTGTATCAAAAGAGTAATCCTTTTAAATTATTTGAATCAAAGGGATATTTGACATTGGTAGTTGTATCTTCGATTCTTACGTTATAATAAAGAAAAGTGACCAAAACGAATGTTAAAACACTATTAGAGACTTTCGTTTGACTACGTAAAATTTCGTAAACGTTCCCTTACTACTACTGAAAATCAAGTCACAAAAAGGTAAGTTTTATTTTTCCGTGATAAAATTAAATAAACATAGATAATTTAAGGTCGAGAGAGGTGTTTTCGTCGAATTATCTCTTCGGTATTCCTGGTTATTTTGAAGACATCACCACTTGACCCTTTATTTGTGTAAATTCGTGTACAACACCTCGGTCTCGAACCCACTCTACGGTCATTATGAGGTACATATGTCACACTGGAATATACACAATAAATGGGAAATACTCGATTCAAAGAGTTGTTATTGTTCCATCATATATTTCCGAAGGGACCACCGAGTCTACCATTTCTTAGACGGACGTTACGTTCTCTGGACTCAAACCCAGTCCTTCTACGAGACCTCTTCCCTTACCGTTAATTGAGATCATAAGAACGGACCTTTTAAGGTACCTACCTCCTTTTAAGGTACCTACCTCCTCGGGGTTCCCGAAATGGCACGTACCCCGCATTTCTCCGTCTGTGTTGACTCACTGAAAGTGTACGTGTGTATGTTAATATAAATTCATTGACTTAATTCATTTGTTTATATACATTTCGTAATTTATGTAGTTCCAGAGTGACATAGTTTATACAGACTCAAGGGACTGGAAGTTCTATCCTCTCTCTTCCATAATAATAATAACAATAAAAGACTTACTCCTTCTTATGGTTAAAGTACTTTAACTTTTTATTAAGGATCGTAACTTAATGTTTTATTTTAACAAAGTACACCGTATAATACATTCTTTATATTTTATTACATCACCTTTTTATGTATATGAAAATGACGTTTATCTTCTTCAATTTATCATATTTTTGAGAACCCTCTGTCATTTTCACGATATAATTAATACGTATCAGAACAAATATACCGTTCTGATATCTAAACACTTTTTAAGTAAATTTTTACAGTTCAGAAACTCTTTCTGTATGTAATGTTATAAACTACATTTTTATGAGACACCTGTATGTTTGAATTTTTCCTAATGAAATGGGACTTTACGTTTCAGTATCGAGTCTTTTTTTATTAATACAAACTTATCCGGTAATTTACTATAAACATAAAATCTGTGCATCAGTTTTCATACCCAAATTCGGGTTTCAATAAAGTGAATTTATCTTCGTTGTAAACTACTTAAACCATTTAATATATTTATTTGTGAATTATCTATTCATTTGTAAGAATATATTTATTATATATTTATTTGTAAGAATCTACTTGTTACTTTTCTTTATCTCCTTTTGTTATCTTACCCTTTCTGATCTCCAGAGGACTTCTTTTGACCTCTATGGTTCCTTTGTAAAGTACGTTCCTACCGTAATATTTCTATCTTTGACTTCCTGGATTATCTTCGTCTTCTCTAATTCTTCACTGTTCTTATATGTCTGTTCGATAATTTTTTTTTCAGAATTACTAGGTCCATTGGTATTACTACACAAGTAAGTGGATCTCGGTCTATAGGACCTTTTACTTCAATACACCCGGAATCCTTTGTAATGATACTTGTTTCGATTACCTCCACTATCTTAAAGGTCGACTCAATAAAGTTTAGGATTTTCTACTACGACAATTTCAGGACGTAAGTTATACAGTTGTTTAAACCTTTTGAGTCGTCTCCAGTGTCCTGACCTTCAGTCAAAAGTAAGGTCAGGGTTTCTACTTGTTACTGTTTCTTACAAGTTTAATGGTATGTTAACGTGAGTAAAGTGTACGATTGTTCCATTACGAGTTTTAGGAAGTTCAATCCGAAGTCCTGATGTACTTGGTTCTTAAGGTCTACATGTTCGACCCAAATCTTTTCCGTCTTTTTGGTCTCTAGTTTGACGGTTATAGGCGACCTAATATCTTTTTCGTTCCCTTAAGGTCTTCTTTTTTTTTTTTTTTTTCATAAATGAAGACGAAGTAACTGATGAGATCTCTGAAACTGATACACCCAGTGTTTTATTGACCTTTTAAGAATTCCTCGACCCTTATGGTCTGGTGGAATGGACAGAATACTCTTTGGACATACGTTTAGTTCTTCGTTGTCGATCTTGGTCCGTACCTTGTGGACTGACCAAGATTTAAAACTTTTGTAATACTATTCCGACATATAACAGTGGGACGAATAAATTGAATATTCGTCTCATGTAGTACTTTTTACATGATGTTTACTGAATTACATAATTCAGTATTTTACCTGAATTACTTAGATATTCGATCCTAGTTCTAACGGTCCTCTTTATAGTCGTTATAAGTCTACATATGGTGGGATTTCCGTTTCTCCTTGATTTGTCGGAGAATTACTTCCACTTTTTCCTCTCACTTTTTCGACTGAACTCTGAGCTGTACTTTTTTTATTCTAGTACCGTAGGTAATGGAAGTACCGTTTATCTTCTCCTTTTTCATCTTCGTCGCTGTATAAAAGTTAGTGAAATACTATTGATGTCTTTATTTCTGTGAACGAGGAATCGCTACCGTGTCGGACCACCCGACGGCAGATACCCAATCGTGTCTCAGCCTGTACTGACTCCGTTGAATCGTCGTCGTCGTCGTCGTCGAAGAACTGTCCTTTCGCATAATTTTTTGTCACTGTAGTGAAAAGTTTTTTATAAGTGTATCAGTTTCGATACCAAAAAGGTCATCAGTACATACCTACATCTCAACCTGGTATTTCTTCTCACTTACGACTTTTTGACTACGAAAACTTAACACCACGACCTCTTCTGTGAACTATCAGGAAACCTGTCGTTCCTCTAGTTTGGTCAGTTAGGATTCCTTTATTTGGGACTTTTAAGTGACCTTTCAAACGACGACTCCGACTTAGAGGTTATAAAACCGGTGGACTAAACTTGTAGGTTTAGAAACCTTTTCTGGGACTAAGGTCCTTTCTAACTTCCACTTTCCTCGTCGTCCTCTACTCTCCAAGTCTATCACAGTGACTGTTTTACCAGTACTTAAACTCTGTTGAGCCCCTCTATCCCCTCCTGTCTCCTCTAACTGTACGACGTTAGGTACCTAACCGTTTCTCAGTCTGTGTAGAATTTTTGACTTGTCGTTGTTTTTGTTTACTTTGTTCGGTTGTTTGCTTTTCTAACATAGAACTTTCACGTTACATGATTTGTGAACTTTTTCATGTAACTGACATTACTGATTACAATTTATCCGCCAGAACCCAGTAACATGTCCAGGGATTTATGTGAGCTATCGGGGAAGGGTATGGGTGTTTGCGAGTTGTCTTTCGTTGTAATGTAATAAAAAAAGAACTCTGAAATGTCCTCAAAACAGATTTTTGTATCGTATTTTAAGTAGTTCTTCTTTAATTTTTCAGTTGAGACCGAATGGTATAAAACTGTCTTCCTTTCTCTTTACGTAAAAAAGAAAAAACTTATAAGAGAGACATAATCAGGTACATGACCGAGAAAACAAATGTACTAGAGAAATTTTGGAAAATTTAGTAGGTACTTCATCTAATAGTAAAGACGAAAAGTTTATTTAATTTTCAATTACTTTAATTCAAGGACATTATTCCTTCTCGGTCTGAAATATGGGTCTGAACCGATTTTAAGTATGAGGTCAGAGAAAGGTATTGTTTTTATTCTGAAAAGTATTTTTGTTCTGTTGACAGGTAATCTCTGGTCTCTAGTAAAGGGTGGTCAAAGGTCTTATGTCCGTTCGTCTATCATCTTTGGTTTATTTTACAAAGACTAATTTGTCTATTAAGATAAAGTTTCTCGTCCGATAGTGTCAGTTGGGAAGATACAGTCAGACTCATTACTCATTACTAAACTTCCTAAATATTTACAGATGTCGCGACGACTTCTTTTTCCTTTTTTTATTGTAAAACTTATTACAATTTCGTCGTGTCCCTCTTTGAAGAAAAACTACGTTTCTTTCATACTCGTCGTGTAATCAAAGGATAAAGAAGATATTTAATCACCGAATTTTGTTAGATTTACATAATAGAATCTCAAGATGTCCGGTCTCACTATAGTGACCCGATTTCAATTATACACTCGTCCAGATGTGACTAAAGACCTCCGAGGTCCTCATATAGACAAAACAACGGAAAAGATCGAAGAATTTAGACGGACTGACGTACGGAAGCAAGCACCAGAGAAAGGTAGAAGTTTCGATCACTACCGATTAACTCAGGAAGAGTACGACGTAGTGAGACTGGGACTGCCAGGATAGAATGCAGTTAATATTCCTGAAAACATAGTGTAACCTCAGTGGATCTATTGGGTTCTATTGAAATGGTAGAGTTTAGAAATTAGTGCGGATCCTTCAGGAAACCGGAAATTTCCATATACTATATACTGTATACTGTATACCGACTTTCACTTCTCCTTGATTTTTCGGAGAACTACTCTCACTTTCTCTTCTCACTTTTTCGACCGAATTTCGAGTTGTAAGTCTTTTGCTTCTAGTACCGTAGACCAGTTGGTGAAGTAACCTTTATCTACCCCTTTGTCACCTTTGTCACAGTCCGAAATGAAAAACCCGAGGTTTTAGTGACTACTACCACTGACGTCGGTACTTTAATTTTCAACGAATGAGGAACCTTCTTTTCAATACTGATTGGATCTATCGTATAACTTTTCGTATCTGTAATGAAACGGTTGTTTACAGGTAGATCAGTTCCGATACCAAAAAGGTCACCAGTACATACCTACAATCTCAACCTGACACTTCTTTCGACTCGAGACCTCGTAACTACGAAAACTTGACACCACAACCTCTTCTGAGAACTCTCAGGGAACCTGACGTTCCTCTAGGTTGCTCAGGTAAGACTTCCTCTAGTTGGGACCCTAAAGAAACCTTCCTTACTACGATTTCGACTTTGAGGTCATGAAACCAGTGGAGTACGCTTCTCAACTGAGTAACCTTTTCTGAGACTACGACCCTCCCTAACCCCCGTCCTCCTCTTCCCCTGCTGTCTCCTACTCTACCGACCTACCTTAGTGACTGAGCTACCTGTACTCAGACTCACTTGGGTCCCTCAACCACTACCTGTCNTACGCTTCTCAACTGAGTAACCTTTTCTGAGACTACGACCCTCCCTAACCCCCGTCCTCCTCTTCCCCTGCTGTCTCCTACTCTACCGACCTACCGTAGTGACTGAGCTACCTGTACTCAGACTCACTTGGGTCCCTCAACCACTACCTGTCCCTCCGGACCACACGACGCTAAGTACCCCAGCGTTTCTCACCCTGTACTGACTCGCTGACTTGACTTAACTTACCTTGACTAAGTTAATTAAGGTTCCTAATTCTATACCAGTACTTCTTCCCTTACAAAAAAGACAGATGTGGTCAGTATAATAACGAAAACAATTTTTTATATTTTAAGTCTCTGATATAAATACTTTGTCTTTTCAAAAGCCTACGAATCTCTACTGTTTAAATCCCTTTCGTTTTAAGACACTATACCGTTTGTACTCTCAACAAATATTAAAAGAAAATACGTGTTTGTTGTAATGACTGAGACCATTGATTACCATCAATACCTGGTTTAACACAGAAGGGGTGTAAGGATACACCCCTGAAGCGAGGATTATACTAAAACTCTGTCCTGGTAATACCTTCATTAAGTCCAATTTACTCCAACATTCACACCTCGAGACTAGGTTTTCCTGATCACAGGAAAATTCTCCTTTGTGGTCTTTCGATCACGAGAAAGAACGACGGAAGGAGAGAGAGAGATAGGGACAGAAACAGAGAGATAGAGATAAGTTGAGAGGGACACTCCTGTGTCTCTCTTCTACCAGTAGGTGGTAGGTCCTTCTCTCCACTGTGGTCTTTGGTTGGGACTATGTGGAACTAGAACTTGAAGGTCGGAGGTCTTTACACTCCCTTTGTAAAGGAAACGAATTCGGTATATCAGATACCATAGAGGAATACCGTAAGGTTCGTCTGATCGTGTTACTATTATCATCAATGAATTATTAACTCTTCAAGGGTTCGATTTTCAAAAGTCACGTAGTAAGGTGGAATATGGGTATTACGAGCCAGTAAAGTTAACACAGGTCGAGAAAAGTCAGGGTACCCAACATCGGACGGTCCGAGGAGACAGGTACCCTAAAAGGGAGGTTATTATGACCTCACCCGACAGTACGGGAGGAGGCCCCCTAGAAGGATCACGTCGTTAGTTTCGGTGTAGTAGACGTAGAAAACGTAACCTCCTCCTAAGAAATGACAACTCGGTGACCCCTTCGGGAATAGGGGTATTATTAGGTCACAATAACTAATAGGTGTAAAATAACCACTTCTTTGTCCCCAACCTTCCTAATTTACTATACAGATTCTAATATGTTGATCCTTTTCCGTCTTCTGAGAGTAGGTTTTGAACAGAAGAATGGTCTCTGTTATGTATAAGAATTGATAAAGTGAAACCCCGGAAGGAAGTCAAACCGTTTTTGTAGTTTTATAACATTAAAAGGAGGTTAATTTTATTTATTTAATTAATTTTTTAATACGACTCGTAGATTTTTTAGTCCTCTCTTCGGTAAACTTTTTTTTTTTTTTAGGTTGTATTAGGACACGACACGAAACGATACGACAGTGAGTCAGTGCAGATTGAGAAACACTGGAGTTGACATCGGGTAGTCCGAGGAGACGGGTAGTCCTAAGAGGTCCGTTCTTATAATCTCACCCAACGGTACGGAAGGAGGTCCCCTAGAAGGGTTGGGTCCTTAGTTTGGGTCTATTGTATTAGGATTCGGAGAGATTTCAAACACTAAACACCCCTCACCCAGTCCTGTCAAATACAGTTAATCGTATTTTAAAAAGAAATCCATAATCCAAAAATCTTTTAAGACACACATTCTTGTTACTCTTTGATTGTAAAATGATCCTTTAAAGATGTAAAATTATTTAAGGAACCTCCGACTCTTATATCTCACTATTTACCCTTGTCCCATTAGTTAGGATGAAATATTGATGTAGTCCTTTAACAACTGTCCGACACATCTATTAGACCGAATCTAATTTTGACGAGTTATTTCACGAAGATATATATATAGGGAGGACTTTTATAGGATAGAGCAATGAAGGATTCTCGAACTCCGTTTCATCTTTGTGGTACCTAAATTTTCCTCTTAAAAAAAAAGGGGATATGAAAACATGAAAACCTGACTAAAACTTGTCCCTGTTTCTGGACGGAGGAATAGATATTAGATATTTTTTATACTAATAAAACCACTAATTTACAATATCACTTATCTAATACACGAATAGTAGTGGTATTTTTACATTTCGTAATCTTAACATTTTTAATTTTTCACTAAACCGTAAGTACGATAAAAGTTTTATAAAAGTACTACTCGTTTGATACAGTTTCATATGTGTTATCATGGGTACATATGTGATATACATGTACAGTCCTCTTCATATACACTCTATTATTCTTTTATATCTATATATCTAGTTATGGACACGGACCAAGAACTACGTCTCGAGGATTTAGAGGACATTCATCTCCATGATCCTCTTAGTAAACAAGATTGTAAGCCACAAACTGAAACCATGTACTGTATGTCGAGGATTCAGGGGACATTAAAAGACTCACTATTCTTAGAGACTGTGACTTAAGGATTTAGGGAACCTTAAAAGATCTCCTATTCACTATCCTTAGACGTGACCAAGATTACTTCACTGGAACCACCAGAGGGCCTTCCTGTGACCAGTAGTCTGTCTGGTTCGGTGTTAATCTTCGAACCTTGGATTTGGTATTACATGTGTTTTTAAATTTTTTTTTTTTAACTTTACTTGAAGTGACCAAGGAAAGTAGAGAACATCGATTTTACAGACCTCTCTATGGTTCACTTAGAAGAAAAAGACGTAATTGTTCTGGACCTACTACGAATAATTCAGATATGAAAAGGGGGATTTTATTTTACTCAAACGAATGAACAAACGAACAAATAGATACATAAAGAGATCCATGATACACTAAATCAATACTTCTGAATTGGTTTTTCCTTACTAGTTTTTCTTTTCACTTGAACGTTTTCGTCTTAGATTAATAAGAATTAGACATATAGAAACGAATCAAATAACCGGTAAACCATGTGTTATATAAATTAGTGATCTAAAAAAAGTCTTTAACATCTACTTTGTTAAATCGATGTTGATGAATCACGTTACTTGTTCGATTTAAATCGGGAATCTTTCATAGACTATTTATACACAGTTTGTCTCCCAGTATCAAGAACGTTATACAGTGATTTAAGTTCTTAATATTATAAGAGGTTTTGTAGACTATTCTTTTCCATTAAAAACGACGGTATATGTAAGCACTTGAAAGTTTCAAGTTCATTAGTTTGTGAATTTAAAAATTCGTTACAAGTATCATTTTTCACTTTTATTTAAAAACAATACTGTCTTATACTTTAGATCGAGATATTTAATGTTTATTACACGATGAGGAGATATGGACAGGAGTATGACGGATGGAATCGTAAAGTAAATTGGTGTAAACCCGGGTTTAACTAAAAACTTTTCGAATCATCTTATAAGAACTAAACAGACGGATTGTCAGGAAGGAGGTAATAAAACCTGCAACTTGAGGTAGAAAAAGAGGAACCTACTGACATGGAGGTAAAAGATACACGAAAATCACCTTGACAGTTGATGTCACGAGACGTGGGATCAGAACGGGATCAGAGTTGAGTCCGATCAATCTAAGAGGGGACATCTGTGAGTTAGAAACTCGAAGTTTCAGGTACTGGGGTCGATAGAACTAGTCAAGTCAAGTCAAGTCAGAGAGTCAGCACAGACTGAGAAACGCTGGGGTACGTAACGTCGTGCGGTCCGGAGGGACAGGTAGTGGTTGAGGGCCTCAAGTGAGTCTGAGTGCAGGTAGCTCAGTCACTACGGTAGGTCGGTAGAGTAGGAGACAGCAGGGGAAGAGGAGGACGGGGATTAGGGAGGGTCGTAATCTCAGAAAAGGTTACTCAGTTGAGAAACGTACTCCACCGGTGTCATGACCTCAAAGTCGAAATCGTAGTAAAGAAGGTTTCTTTAGGGTCCCGAGTAGAGGAAGTCTTACCTGACCAACCTAGAGGAACGTTAGGTTCCCTGAGAGTTCTCAGAAGAGGTTGTGGTGTCAAGTTTTCGTAGTTAAGAAGCCACGAGTCGAAAGAAGTGTCAGGTTGAGAGTGTAGGTATGTACTGACGACCTTTTTTTTATCGTAGCTGATCTGCCTGGAATCAGTTGTTTCATTACAGAGACGAAAACTTATACGATAGATCCAACCAGTATTGAAAAGAAGGTTTCTCATTCACAGAAAATTAAAGTACCGACGTTAGTGGTAGACGTCACTAAAACCTCGGGGTTTTTTATTTCAGACTGTGACAAAGGTGACAAAAGGGTAGCTAAAGGGTACTTCACTACCCTGGTCTACGGTACTAGAAGCAAAAGACTTACAACTCGAAATTCGGTTGAAAAAGTGAGGAGAAAGTGAAAGTAGTTCTCCGAAAAATCAAGGAGAAGTGAAAGACGTTATTCCCACCACAGTAGACGTATAGACTCCAATAACTATAAAGAGGGTCGTTAGAACTAAGGTCGAACACAAAGAAGGTCAGGTCGCCAAGAGTACTACATAAAACGTATCTTCAATTTATTTGTCCCACTGTTATATGTCGGAACTACATGAGGAAAAGGATAAACCTTGGTCAGACAACAAGGTACAGGTCAAGATCGACAACGAAGGACTGGACGTATGTCTAAAGAGTTCTCCGTCCAGTCCACCAGACTACAAGGGTAGAGAGAGTCTTAAAAGGTGTCAAAGAACACTAGGTGTGTCAGTTTTCGAAAGCGTATCAGTTATTTCGTCTTTATCTACAAAAAGACCTTGAGAGAACGAAATAGGTACTGGGTCGCCTACAACCGTTAAACTAAAGACCAAGGAGACGTAAAAGAAAAAAAAAAAAAAGTAAAAACAAAACAAAAACAAAAAAAAAATTAAAAATAAAAATGAAATAAAATGAAATGTTATGACATAAGCAAAACGGTATATAACCGAACTTAGGTGGTACCCACATGTACTCAAGGGTTTGTACTTGGTGGGAGGGTGGAGGGAGGGGTATTGTAGAGAGACCCAGTAGTGGTACGTGGTCGGGGCTCGTACGACACAACTAAGAACTAGAATTCGTCGAAGGTCCTTATACGAAACAATTTTTCCCAGCATCGAGGGCTGTGAGAACTTTAAGACTCTCTTAGAAGTAAACTAATAAGACTTATTTAAGATGAAACTATTATTTACGTCGTAATTGAAAAGAAAAAAAAAAAAAAAACTACCACGAAAGAAACTTCTGTAAATAGATAAATAAATAAGAAAAATGAAATAAAATGAAATGTTATGACATAACCAAACCGGTATGTAACTGTACTTAGGTGGTGCCCACATGTACACAAGGGTTTGTACTTGGGGGGAGAGTGGAGGGAGGGGTGTTGTAGGGAGACCCAGTAGGGGCACGTGGTCGGGGTTCGGACGACATAGGACGTAGCCTGTATCTGACCACTAAGCTAAGAATGCACTATCATATGTACAAAGTTACGGTAAGACGGTTTGGTAGGGTGGGAGAGGGAGAGGGTGTCTCAGGTTTTCAGATAAGATTTGTAGACACAGAGAAAACGACAGAGCGTATGTCCCAATAGTAATGGTAAGATTTAAGGTATATATACACAATCTTATGACATAACCACAAAAAGAAAGACCGAATGAAGTGAGACATATTAGCCGAGGTCAAAGTAGGTAGAGTAGTCTTGACTAAGTTTACATAATAAAAATTACCGACTCTTTATGAGGTAACACATATACATGGTGTCAAAAGAATAAAAGATTTTGGTCGAACTTGTAGTCCTTCAAGTACCAAGTGTATAACGACTTCGGACCGATCCTCTTAAAACTCGTAATGAAATGATCACACACGCTACTCACGTTAACAAACCATCAAACTCGTAAGAAACCGTAACGGAAAGAAGCCCTAACCTCACTTTTGACTGGAAAAGGTCAGGACACCGGTGACGACTCAAAAGGTTTAAACGACCGTATATCTCACGTCGTGAAACTGTTGTAGTAGAAAGTCCTAAACTTTGTCGAGTTGACCTTAAAGTAGTGGAGGTGATCGAAACAAGTATCACTACGAAAGATTCCGGGTGACCTGAAGCGTAAGGTCCTACAGACCGAGAGCTACTCACTAGTGTGGTAGCACTAATAGACCTAGTACTTCTAGAAAAAACATGTCAAGAAGACACATAAGAACGGTGGAGAAGAATTATAGAAGACGAAGACAATCCAGATCTGGTAAAGACAGGAAATAGCTCGGGTAGAAACGTACTTTACAAGGGAACCATAGAGATTAAAAGAACTTCTCTAGAGATCAGAAAGGGTAAGACAACAAAAGGAGATAAAGAAACGTAACTAGTGACTTCTAGCGACAGAACTACTATGACGAGTTTTACGGCACAAAACTCAACGATTCTGACGACTTCGAAAAAAACCAGGAAAGAATCTAGAGTAAGTCCAAAAGGAAACTAGTCGTGTTCGGTAGTTCATAAGATTACTCTTCGGGAAAAATCATATTCAGTCATTCTCCAAAAAGACAACAAAGATTGGTTCATTGGTAAGGTTCATTTTCACCTTTCTGGTTAAATCAGGTATAGTCCCCTACCTCTGGTATGAAGGGATGGATCTCTTTTTTAAACCTAAAAGATAGGGTTCCTTGGTTTTGTGTAATATTTGACATTTAAAAGGAACGATGGATGTCTTTGTGACAGTTAGTTTAATTACCATGAGTTTAGACCTCAGGTTTTATTCAGTACTGACATTAGGATTGTCAGTCCTGATGTTGGTAACAAATATGTTTCTCACATCTTTGTATACTTGAGACACATATGTTATTAGATATCCTCCTTTACTTTCATGAAAATCATACACTAAGGACATAAAAATTCACAGTGAGTTTATAGTCTCGATGATTGTTATTTTATTATTAATATATAAAAAGTAATCCACAAGGATCACAAGAGTATTCCATTCATGAAACGTCTGTAGTAAAACGAATTTTAAGAGTTTCTTGGATTCTCTGTCTCTGTATAAATAGAAGTATATTACAACTTCTAAGATTTCGAATCTTTTCAGTCATTTGTAGTTTCTATACAGACCTTGGGTCCGGACAGAATATGGTTTCAGTCCTTAGAATTCGTTACATGACATAATCTAAGGAGTCGTAGGCGGAAAAAAGACGACAAGATGATTCCAATAAAACTCTACAAATTAACCATTTATAGACTAAAGATTACAAAAAGAATTATTTATAAAAAATGTCTTAAAGGTAAATGGAGAACAGAAAATTGAAGTACACGTAGAATGTCAATACCTCATAGTGGATTATCCTTAGAAGGTATTTACTTTGACTCGACGACCTGACCAATCTCAGAGACAGAAAACGTAAAATTGTCTTATATTTGTATCGCTAGAGATAGTCCTTTAGAACTACCGTTCGTATGTTATATTTAATTATCAACCGTTGTCTGAAAGTTTTAACTTTCACTGTCGTGAATTTTATGACTAAAGGAAATTTAACAAACAGACATTAATAAAAATTCTACAATGTATTCCCTGTTTAATCCATGTTATATGCTTCTCCCTCTTTTTTGTCCTTGGTTCTATCTAATTAACTTGAATATTTGTAAGGACCCCTATTTTTTATTTAATCGAAGTCCTCTTCTTAACTGATGATTTGAACACAAAACTTGTTACTAATTTTTCTTACTGTCCGATTTAAATATAAAGAATGTAGACTTTGTTTTAAGAGTCAAAGACGAAAATTTAAATATAAGGTGCATTTAATTTGACTNGACATTAATAAAAATTCTACAATGTATTCCCTGTTTAATCCATGTTATATGGTTCTCCCTCTTTTTTGTCCTTGGTTCTATCTAATTAACTTGAATATTTGTAAGGACCCCTATTTTTTATTTAATCGAAGTCCTCTTCTTAACTGATGATTTGAACACAAAACTTGTTACCAATTTTTCTTACTGTCCGATTTAAATATAAAGAATGTAGACTTTGTTTTAAGAGTCAAAGACGAAAATTTAAATATAAGGTGTATTTAATTTGACTTTACATATGACGTATTTTATATTTATACTTATTTTAATCCTTATAAATTCTTAAGTGATTTAAAATTTTAATACAAATGACACATCTAAAATGGTTATTTAGGAACTAAATAATATCAAAGTAAAGTAGGTGTATGTCCAGAGGAGAGATATAAACTGTAATCGATATCAGTGACACATAGGGTTCACTCACAGTAGGTTATATAAAAATAATCAGTATTTGAAGGAAGTTATAGACATTGTAAGTGTCGAAAACGGTGATAAATGAAAAGGACTTTACGGAAAGTGAACTTGTTGGTAGTAATATATTTAAAATGAGGAAAAAGGTGTTGGAGAGGTTTCCGAGAAGGAAACAGAGTGAGTGATTTACTTACTGGAGGGACTTTAAGTCAGAAAACCAGAAAAGAGAACGGTCACAGAGTCTCTCTGTTCTTGTCTACCGGGACCTCATACTAATTGAAAGGAAAAAAACGGTCTAATTTTTTGCTACTCCAGTGACCTAGACCTAATTGAACTGGATCCTGTTTGGTTCGTCCTAACTCTTAGGGTGTCTTGATTTCTGTGACTTTTGTAGTCTATCAAGTTAGATAAATGTTAGAAGGATACACTATGAGAGGCCGTATAATAAAACATAATAGATTTGTATTACGATTTTAAATGAAAACAGGTCTTTATTGAGGTCTTTTTTACTTCCCTACCTCGGTTTTGTTTTTGTTGTGGGTCGACACTTACCCTGACCACTATCTTCGTTACAGGTTACCCTTGGACCTTACAATCCAGGTACTTAGTTCCGTTTAACCTTCACTAGTTTGTCCTCTACCGCACTTGCAGTTGGAAGATCCTTAGTCACTTGATTCTACCTGACCTTACCCACTTAAATTGAGTCTACCGGTAGTATAGACGATGACACCCGTTCTTAGGGAATCTTCTTTACCTCATCGGTAGTATCAGTTGTTTTTTCAGGTTTTATGTCATGAACCTACGTTAGAGTTTTTACTGTTTTAATAGAGACAAGCAAAGGTTCCGTGTGGTAAGTCATAGTGTCATTAGGTTCAGACACGGGGTTGGTCATTTCAACTTCTTCGACTTCAACTTGTCTAGATACTTTTGGATGTTCTGGAAAATCTTGATTGTGGGGGGTTTTTCTACAGGAAAAGGAATATCCCATTTCACTTCACTTCAGTGAGTCAGTACAGACTGAGAAACACTGGGGTACCTGACATCGGATGACCGAGGAGGCAGGTATCCTAAAAGACCCGTTTACATGACCTCACCCAACGGTAAAGGAAGAGGTCTCCTATAAGGACTGGGTCCCTAGCTTGGGTCCAGATGGACGTAACGTCCGTTTGTGAAATGGGAGACTCGGTGATCCTTGTAAAATCCCTTGTAATATCTCATGATCTTACGTTTTCATCCTTCAGTTCTTTGTGGACCTCATTGTCCGTTTAAACCGGAATCCAATGTCCTCCCTTGGTCTGTTTCCGATTATCTTAAAACGATTCTCTTGAGTCTCCAGTATCGTTTGTGGGAGAAAGTTGTTGTGTTCTCTTGTGAGATGTGTACCTGTAGTGGTCTACCGGTTGTGACTTTAGTCTAACTACTATAAGAAACGTCAGTTTCTACCTCTTTGACATATGTTAGGCGTTTTTGTTCTGACCCTCGTCTGACACCGAGTCTAGTACTTGTGGAATAACGGGTTAAGTCTGAATTAAACTTCTCTCACCCCTTTTGGTGATCTGGTAAGTCCATACTGAATTTAGTTTAGGGAATACTAATATGTCACCTTCACTCTTTATCTAAATTCCCCGATCTAGACTATCTGTCTCACGGACTACTTGATACCTGCCTCCAAGTACTGTAACATGTCCTCTGTCCCTAGTTCTGGTAGGGGTTCTTTTTCTTTACGTTTTTTCGTTTTACCGGCAGAATACGGAGTGTTTATAGACACTTTTCTTCTCTTTGTTTTTCGTTTCCTCTCTTCCTTTCTATATAGGTAAACTTATGACTCAAGGTTTCTTGTCATTCCTCTCTATTCTTTCGGAAGGAGTCGTTAGTCACCTTTCTTTATCTCTTTTTATTATCTTACCCTTTATGATCTCTAGAGAAGTTATACCGTACTCTACCGTAAGTTCTCTACCCTTCTTATGTGTCTTCTTGACATGTTTTTTTCTAGGAGTACTGGGTCTATTAGTGCTATCACACTATGGAGTGGATCTCAGTCTGTAGGACCTTACATTTCAGTTCACCCGGTATCCTTCGTAGTGATACTTATTTCGATCACCTCCACTACCTTAAGGTCAACTCGATAAAGTTTAGGATTTTAAACTACGACACTTTCACGACGTGAGTTATACGGTTGTTTAATCCTTTTGAGTCATCACCGGTGTCCTGACCTTTTCCAGTCAAAAGTAAGGTTGGGGTTTCTTTCCGTTACGGTTTCTTACAAGTTTGATGACGTGTTATCGTGAGTAGAGTGTTCTTTAGAGTAGAGTGTGATCAGTCATTACGAGTTTAAAGAGGTTTGGTCCGAAACTATTATACACTTGGCATTTGAAGGTCTACAAGTTCGACCAAAATCTTTTCCGTCTCCTTGGTCTCTTGTTTGACGGTTGTAGGTGACCTAGTGGTTTTTTCGTTGTCGCAAGGTCTTTTTGTTTGCTTGTTTGTTTGTTTGTTTGTAGATAAAAACGACGTAACTGATACGGTTTCGGAAACTGACACACCTAGTGTTATTTGACACCTTTTAAGACTTTCTCTACCCTTATGGTCTGGTGGACTCGACGGAGAACTCTTTAGACATACGTCAAGTCTTTCGTTGTCAATCTTGACCTGTACCTTGTTTTCTTACCAAAGTTTATCCTTTTCCTCATGCAGTTCCGACACATAACAGTGGGACGAATAAATTGAATATACGTTTCATGTAGTAGTCTTCACGACCCGACCTCCTTCGTCTTCCACCTTAGTTCTAACGGTCCTCTTAATAGTTATTGGAGTCTATACGTCTACTGTGGTGGGAATACCGTCTTTCACTTCTTCTTGATTTCTCGGAGAACTACTTTCACTTTCTCCTCTCACTTTTACAACCGAATTTCAAGTTATAATCCTTTTGATTCTAGTACCGTAGGTCAGGGTAGTGAAGTTCCCTTTATGTACCCCTTTGTCCCCTTTGTCACCGACTGAAATAAACCCCCCCCCCGCGAGGTTTTAGTGATGTCTGACATCAGTACTTTAATTTCTACGAATGAGGAACCTTCTTTTCAATACTGGTTGGATCTATCGTATAATTTTTCATCTCTGTAATGGAACGGTTGTTTCCAGGTAGATCAGTTCCGATACTAAAAAGGTCATCAGTACATACCTACACTCACAACCTGACACTTCTTTCGACTCGCGACCTCGTAACCACGAAAACTTGCCACCACAACCTCTTCTGAGAACTCTCAGGGAACCTGTCGTTCCTCAAGGTTGGTCGGGTAGGAATTCCTCTAGTCAGGACTCACAAGTAACCTTCCTGATTACAACTTCGATTTTGAGGTTATTGAACCGGTGGACTACACTTCTCGACTGAGTAAACTTTTCTGGGACAACGACCCTTTCTAACTCTCGTCCTCCTCTTCCCCTGCTGTCTCCTACTCTACCAACCTACCGTAGTGACCGAGTTACCTGTACTCAAACCCATTTGAGGTCCTCAACCACTACCTGTCCCTTCGGACCACACGACACCAGGTATCCCGGCGTTTTTCAGTCTGTGCTGATTCACTGACTTGACTTGACTTGACTTCCTACCTGGTTCTTCATAACTCTTAGGGTGTCTTGAACTCTGTGACTTTTGAAGGCTATCAAGTTAGATAAATGTTAGAAGGATACACTATGAGAGGAGGGATAAAGAAAGATAATAAATTTGTATTACGACTTTAAATGAAAACAGATCATTTACCTACCCTTCAAAATAAAAAGGGAGAAGTTCCATCAGTTGGTTATTCAAACAAAAAACAATTTCGACGGTTTTATCTTGTACAGTACTTCTCTTTTCTTGTAAATGTAAAAAATACTCGATCTTTATTCATTTTAGTTATATTGTCGATTAATTTAGAAATCGTTTTATAATTTTTTTCTGACACGACTGAATTGGATATCTCTTCTGGACTCGAATTCATATATTGTTGTCTTACAGTTCCCGGTTATTGACGTGAGGATTTGTTTTACTTCTGTTACACAAATCGGCGTTTAAGACTGTAAAAGGGTGTAAAATTTAAAAATAAGTTCATACCAGATAAATATTACGACACAATATAGGGTATAAAATTTACTGATTTTACCGGAAGTATGAATACAATATGTCCATCACCGAAGAATTCAAAGGTTAAGACTTTTGTAACTATAAAGATACTATATATGTGTACTGAACTGTCTAAAACGAAGACATAAACCAAAGTAAACATAAAAATTCCGAATCTAACGGAGACAATTTTACACCACACAAAACTTCGTTTTCCGTAGCTCAAAGACAACGTATGAAAACCTCGAAGGAATAATTAGTTTACTCTCGACGAGGTACTTTATATTATATTTCAACATTTTCATAAACGCATACTAGAGAGTGAAATTTACGTCTAGTTAGGGTTAATTTTAAGTCTGAGTTTTCTTTTTTTTTTTTTTTTTTTCCTTCTTGATCTAATTAATTTGTCTGTAAGAGTACTCCTTTCCTTTAATATAGAGGACAGAAATTTAAGACCATGAGTTAGTATCTACATTCAATTCTTCTTTCTAAAAATACGTGAGAGTCTGATAATTTAATTATTATTTTCGTAATATTTTACAAAAGGTGTACTTTGTACTGAAAAATACGTATTGTGTACACTTATTTACGTACATTAGATGTAAAATTAAATCTTTCGAACTGGCAGATAGAAACCATAGTAAAGTTTCAGAGAAAACCCTAGTCACCTTCTTGCAACGGGGTCACGTGAATCGAAGTCTTTACATAATTTTAAGATATTGGTAGAATTTTAGTGTAAAGGTTCGTTTCGATAAAACTGTTAAGTTATAAAAGAACTTATCAATTTAAAAACAAAGAAATTTTTATATCAACAAAGTTGACACATAAATATATTTTACGAACGTCACAAACTCTGTTTTATTGTATCTCCTAAATACCCTAATTAAAAGTATATCATCAGAGATTTAAACTTCATTCTTTCGTACTTATGTCGAAGTTTTGAGACCATTATATAAATATCATGTCTATATTCCGAAACTTGTATGGACCCTAAAATCCTGACTTTTTTATCGTACACTGTATGAAGTCACAACAATGGATTCAATATACTCCTGACGAAAACGTTCAGTCAGTTAGTACCATTTCTCAGTAATTGTAATAAACAGGATCTGGAAGACAAACCTTGGTCTTTTAGATCCCTTTACTTTGTATAATGTTCGAACGTGGGATTTCTTTTTAGTATTTTACTTTAGTTCTCGTAAACTCAACAAAATTATAATCAAATTCCAAATAGAATTAACAGGACAGTAAATAAGGACTAATTTTCCGATCGATAACGTAGTTTTCTGTTACTATATAAATATGTCTCGATGTCATAAAGCAAGTGTAAATTCCTATTAATGTTAAAATGATATTTTCTTTTTAACGTAAAGTTAACACCGTAAGGTATATAGTTTGAGTCAATATTATTTTAACGTAAAATACATAATAACGAAAGTCAAGTCAAGTCAGAGAGTCTATACAGTCTTATAAACACTGGGGTACTTAGCGTCGTGCGGTCCGGAGGGACAGGTAGTAATTGAGGGCCTCAAGTGAGTCTGAGTGCTGGTAGCTCAGTCACTACGGTAGGTCGGTAGAGTAGGAGACAACAGGGGAAGAGGAGGACGGGGGTTAAGGAGGGTCGTAGTCTTAGAAAAGGTAACTGAGTTGAGAAGCGTATGCCACCGGTTTCATGACCTCAAAGTCGGAATCGTAGGAAGGAAGGTTTCTTTAGGGTCCCGACTAGAGGAAGTCTTACCTGACCGACCTAGAGGAACGTCAGGGTCCCTGAGAGGTCTCAGAAGACGTTGTAGTGTCAGGTTTTCGTAGTTAAAAAGTCGCGAGTCGGGAGAAGTGTCAGGTTGAGAGTGTAGGTATGTACTGGTGTCCTTTTTGGTATCGGAACTGATCTGCCTTGAATCAGCCGTTTCATTACAGAGACGAAAACTTATACGATAGATCCAACCAGTAGTGAAAAGAAGGTTCCATATCCGTAGTAAATTAAAGTACCGACGTCAGTGGTAGACGTCACTAAAACCTCGGGGGGTTTTTATTTTAGACTGTGACAAAGGTGACAAAGGGGTAGAGAAAGGGTACTTCACTACCCTGGTCTACGGTACTAGAAGTAAAAGACTTACAACTCGAAATTCGGTTGAAAAAGTGAGAGGAGAAAGTGAAAGTAGTTCTCCGAAAAATCGAGGAGAAGTGAAAGACGGTATTCGCACCGCAGTAGCCGTATAGACTCAAATAACTATAAAGAGGGCCGTTAGAACTAAGGTCGAAGACAAAGAAGGTCAGGTCGCAAAGAGTACTACATGAGACGTATCTTCAATTTATTCGTCCCACTGTTATATGTCGGAACTGCATGAGGAAAAGGATAAACCTTGGTCAGACAACAAGGTACAGGTCACGATTGACAACGAAGGACTGGACGTATATGTAAAGTGTTTTCCGTCCAGTCCACCAGACCATAAGGGTAGAGAAAGTCTTAAAAGGTGTCAAATAACACTAGGTGTGTCAGTTTCTGAAACCGTATCAGATATTTCGTCTTTATCTACAAAAAGACCTTGAGAGAACGAAAAAGGTACTAGATCACCTACAACCGTTAAACTAAAGACCAAGGAGACAGAAAAGATTTTGGTAGAACTTGTAGTCCTTAAAGTGCCAAGTACATAACGACTTCGGACCGAACCTCTTAAAACTCGTAATGAAATGATCGTACACTCTACTCACGTTAACAAACCATCAATCTCGTAAGAAACCGTAACGGAAAGAAACCCTAACTTTACTTTTATCTGGAAAAGGTCAGGACACCGGTGACGACTCAAAAGGTTTAGACGACAGTACAACTCACGTCGTGAAAGTGTCGTAGTAGAATGTCCTAAACTTTATCGAGTTGACCTTAAGGTAGTAGAGTGAACGAAACAAGCATCACTACGAAAGATTCCGGGTGAACTGAAGTGTAAGGTCCTACAGACCGAGATCTACCCACTAGTGTGGTAGCACTAATAGACCCAGTACTTCTAGAAAAACATGTCAAGACATATAAGAACGGTGGAGAAGAATTATAGAAGACGAAGACAATCCAGGTATGGTAAAGACAGGAAATAACTCGGGTAGAAACGTACTTTATAAGAGAACCATAGAGATTAAAAGAACTCCCCTAGAGATCAGAAAGAGTAAGACAAGAAAAGTAGATAAAGAAACGTAACTAACGACTTCCTCTGAAAAAAAAAAAATTAGAGAAGAACGCGAAGAAACCTTAAGACGTAAGTCTAGGAATATAGAAAGGAAAAGAGGAAACGAAAAGTGGAGAGAAGAAAAGTGTCGATAAACATTCGGGAGGGGTCTGTCGGTAAAACGAAAAAACGTAAAGAAAAGGTACCCCTAGCAGAACTAGGGACCGAGGACATGTTACAGTCCTTGTAGTAAGGTATCGAGTAGTCCGTGAGATAGATAGTCTAGATCCGGAAATTTAGATAAAGAGTGAATATGACATATTAGTATTCCCTAAACTAAATCCAGTATGGACTTACCAATGACCAAAAGGGAGGAAAGAAGTTAAATTCAGACTTAAACCGTTGTTCCTCAAGTACTAGACTCGGTGTCAGTCGAGGACAAGAACAAAAACAACGGACATATCTCGAAGAGGTAGAAACCGACGTTTCTTATCTTAGTCAGAGTAAAGCCACAACTGGTAGACCACTACAGGTGTACATCTTAGAAGAGAACACAACAACCTTCTCACACAAACGATACTGGTCACGTAAAAGAACCGTTTCGAGATAATTAGAAACGGGACGAAGTCACGTAAGGTTCCGGTTTAAACGGACAATGAGGTCCACAAAGAACTGAAGGAAGAAAACGTAATGTCAGGGGATATTACTTTTCCTATAGAAAAAACCCACAATCAAGATTTTCCAGAACATCCAGAAGTATCTTGGTAACTTGAAGTCGAAGAAGTCGTAATGCCAACCCCGTATCTGAACCTTATAACACTATAACTTACCAAACGGAACCTTTACTTGTCTCTAGTAAGACAGTAAAAACTCTAACGGAGGTTCATGACGTAAAGCCTGAGATAACAACTGGTAGTACCGATGAGGTAAAGAAGACTCCCTAAGGACGGGTGTCATCATCTATATTTCCAGTAGACTCAATTTAAGTTCGTAAGGTCAGGTAATATCGAGTGACTAACGATCTTACAGCTGCAAGTGAGAACGGTAGAGAACAAACTGGTGAAGGTTAAACGGAACTAATTACCTGGACTGTAAGGTCCAAGGATACGTTATAACGAGGAGAAATGTCGAAGCCTGGAACGAAGATAGTGGTCAGTGTAGGTGTCGACCTATAACAAAAACGAAACCGAGGTAGGGAAGTAAGAAAGACCTCAATAAAGAGGTGACTAGAGGACATCGCACAACCCGTGGATTACTGGNTAAAGCCTGAGATAACAACTGGTAGTACCGATGAGGTAAAGAAGACTCCCTAAGGACGGGTGTCATCATCTATATTTCCAGTAGACTCAATTTAAGTTCGTAAGGTCAGGTAATATCGAGTGACTAACGATCTTACAGCTGCAAGTGAGAACGGTAGAGAACAAACTGGTGAAGGTTAAACGGAACTAATTACCTGGACTGTAAGGTCCAAGGATACGTTATAACGAGGAGAAATGTCGAAGCCTGGAACGAAGATAGTGGTCAGTGTAGGTGTCGACCTATAACAAAAACGAAACCGAGGTAGGGAAGTAAGAAAGACCTCAATAAAGAGGTGACTAGAGGACATCGCACAACCCGTGGATTACTGGACCCCTCAAGGAGGAAGTCATAGGATAGTAAAACGGAAAAGTATGGTAAGTACCCCAAGAGTTCCGTTCTTATGACTTCACCAAACGGTAAGGGAAGAGGTCACCTGGTGTAAGACAGTCTGGAGAGGTGGTACTGGACGGGTAGAACCCAACGGGGCGTCCGTACCGAGTCAAAGGAACTCAATCTGTTCCGACACCAGGATTACACTAATCTAACTTATCAAAAGACACTCATACCAAAGTCACGGAAAAAAAANCACGAAAAAAAAAAAAAAAAAAAATGTATTCCTATTTTTACCGTTAGTGAAACATCATCTTTATAACTGTATTGTAAGACAACTTCAAAAGAACCTGTATCCGAGGACCTTTAGAAATACCTTGGTTATTGAAAGTAGGACTTCTGGGTCCTCTCTAACTCAACCAGTTCCCTCTATCTCTTGAATATATCACGATACACAGTAATGCCCGAAGAGTGTACCGTGATCACCGTTTCTATTACGGACCGATACGTCCTCTACGTTCTCTGCGTTCAAACTAAGGACCCAACCCTTCTGGGGAACATCATCCTTTACCACGGGATGAGAGTGTAAGAACGGACCTTTTAAGGTACCTGTCTCTTCGGACCGCCCGATGTCAGGTACCCCGGTGTTTCTCAGTCTGTACTGACTCGCTGACTCGTGTACAGTTAATATAGAGTTATTTACATCTTCTTTTCGTAAAGAAGTCGATGTAATACGAGAGGTTTGAATGGATTTACCACTCAAATTGTCCCTGTATATCTTAAATCAATATTTTGGGTTAAAAAAAGAAAAAACGAGAGGGAAAGTAGGACGACTGAACTCCACCAGAAAAAGGACGACAATATTTTGGAGTTCTCTCGTATTAAAATTTTTTTTCTGTGTTTCATGATAATAGTGTGATTCTAAAAAAATTTTTTTCTAAGAGATAAAATTGTATAATTAGTTATGAAGTTTACAGGAAATTTCCATTTTGAAAAAGAAGGAAGGATCGATTCTACTCGAGGATCTTTGACAGGACGGAAACCTCTTCTCTAATTATAAAATTAATGGAGAAGTGGATAAGAAAATAGGTCCCCTAGAAGTGTTTAGTCCCTAACTTGAGTCCAGAGGACGTAACGTTCGTCTAAGAAATGATAGTCTCCATGGTCCCTTTGGGGTGGATAAATGATCGTCAACAACAAAAAAAGTTGTGATACTTTGTATAACCTTATTTATTAGGTTTAATTGTCTTTTGTAAACAATTCCTCGTTTAAGTTGGTTTAGATCTGACATATCATGACCTCTAACTCCACCTTTCTAACCATTCCATCCGTCCTTTAAAAAATGAATTAATAATAACTTTTTACCAAACTTGTGAAAACTCAGTCAGGACACAAATTTTGTCTAAAACAGTTACCCCGTGAAAGTCGTAACCACACCAGAGGACGACATTGAAATCAAATTCTTCATGAAAAGTTAATGTCAACTGGAAACTTGTTGTACCCGGTCTTGACGTACACAGGTGAATAAAAAGGTATCTATAAAACATTAGCCTTTATGATGTCATGATATGTTAGATCTCAACCAGCTTAAACGAGGAATTGTTTACCAAAGACAATTAAACCTAATGAATAAGTGGAACATAAGTAAGTAAACTAGTATATAAATAATATAACGGGTGACGAAAATCTCTTCTAATTACTTTACATTTTCTATTTTAAACTATACATTCTCTATCCCCTTTTATATAGATCTTCGGGACCTACTTTTTAGACTTTATAAACTCACTTTTAAATCAGGATTTGAACCATTGTCAATAGTGTCACGTTTATGGACTTTCCCGACGTAGCATGGTTAAGAGAATGTAATTAACTGACACTTTTTCTAAGGGGGCTCAGTTGTTTATAAAGTTTATAGGAACCTAATTCTATTCGTAAATGCCTAAACTCCTTCTACTAATTCCACTGTTACATTATAAATTAATAAGGACGTAGGATGAGTAATTATTTTCTGTCTCTAAACGTCTCGGTTTATGACCCTCTTTCATAGGGTACTTTAACCGTTAAAATTTTTCACTGTATTACAGAACGTCCTTACAGAGGGAAAACTCTTTCTGAACGACAGTGAACAAATATTTTCACAGTCCGGAAGATTCGTTTCAAGGGAGGATATTAGGTGAGTACACGTCCAAAATGGACCGGGATGTGTCATATTGGAATTCCGAACTTTAAATCCCTCGACGTAACGAAATGACTAACGGTACGACAACAAAAACAACAACAACTCAATGATTCAGTGCAAGTTGATAAACCCTGGAGTACTTGAAGTCGTACAGTCCTAGGAGACGGGAAGTGATACAGGATCTCAAACGACTTTAAGTACAGGTACCTCAACTACTACGATAGATTGGTAGATAGGGGACGACGGGGGAAGAGGAAGACGGAAGTAAGAAAGGTTCGTAGTCCCAGAAAATGTTACTCAACCCAGAAAATATTACTCAACCGAGAAGTGTAGTCCACCGGTTTCATAACCTCGAAGTCGAAGTCGTAGTCAGGAAAATCACGTGTAAGTCCTTCTAAAACTAACTGACCGAACTAGAGGAACGTTAGGTTCCCTGTGATTTCTCAGAAGAGGTCGTAGTATTAAACTTCCATAGTTAAAAAGTCGTGAGTCAGAAAAAACACTAGGTTTAGAATGTTGGCATGTACTGACAACTTTTATAGTATCGAAACTGAAATGTCTGAAGATAACCGTTTCACTACAGAGACGAAAACTTATGTGACAGATCCAAACAGTATCGAAAAGACCGTTCCTCGTTCGGAGAAAATTAAAGTACCGACGTCACCAAAACCTTTGGTTCTTATAATTTTAGACAGTGACGAACGTGAAGAAGGGAAATATAAACGGACGTGACTATGAGGACGATTATGAAAACAACTTCCATTGTCCCAGGAACGGAGACTGGGTCTTCAAACAAATAATAGAAAATACTTGTAGGTATCTTGATACTTTCACTTTCAGCGAGTCAGTATAGACTGAGAAACGTTGAGGTACCTGATATGTCGGGTACCTTAGGAGATCCGGTCTTATGACCTCACCCATCGGAAAGAGAAGAGGTCCTATAGAATGGTTACTTCTCCAGTTTGGGTCCAGAGAGTGTAACGTCCACATAAGAAATGGTCGACTCGTGTTTCCTTCGGGTTCTTATAACCTCACCCATAGGAGAGAAGAAGTCCCCTAGAAGGGTTGGGTACTTACCTTGACCCCAGAGGACGTAATGTCCACCTAAGAAATGGTTGACTCGATAGTCCGTTTGGACTATCTTGATATTACCCGTCTTAATAATTGAGGACATCAATAAAAATACTCATAAGAAGACGAAATTATAGAGGAGAGGTAATGGTTCGAATTCATCCCATTATCTTGTCGTTTAGGTTTCAGGTATCCATTATAGATGTTGATTTATTCTGTTGTTCGATCGGGAGTCTAGTGTCTTATACTCGGTCATCCTTTTGTTGACTGTCCTTGATTTAGAGACATGACTCACACACTACACACGTGTAATTCACACGTTCACACCATTTTTGATAAAAATTCCCTCAAGTTTCTTCTAATTCCTAAAGACAACCGGGACTCGCGACAACTTTGAGTTTCAATGGTCATACGTGATTCACCTCTTCAATTATTCAAGATACTTGTGTCATCGTCATGTTTTGAAGTGTGATTCCTCTTTCCCCGTTTAACCACTTTCGTCTTATTTTTAACTTGTCTTGTCCGTGATATCCCCTGTTCTTTTCCTTTACGGAAGTTCAAGTTACCCTCACATCTTCTTTCGTTTGATTGAAGGTTTTGACTTCCTATTAAAAAGTGTAAATACTTTTACTGACTTTGTCTATAAAATCTAGACCTTTAATCCTTTCGATAGGTCTTTAATAAGGTTTTCTACTTTTTCTATTTTCTGTCTTTCCGTATTTTAAGTTTTTAATCTTTTTCTAGTACCATTGTTTTTTTATTTATTTATATATGTCTTCTTATTCGTTTAATTACAGAATTTTCTATTTCCGTAAAAAAGTCAAGTCAAGTTAGAGTGTCAGTACAGGTTAGGAAACGTTAAGGTCCGTGACTTCTAAGGGTCCGGAGGGACAGGTAGTGGTTGAGGGTCTCAAATGGGTTTGAGTCAGGTAACTCAGTCACTACAGTAGGTTGGTAGAGTAGGAGACAGCAGGGGAAGAGATGGGTGGAAGTTAGAAAGGGTCGTGCTCCCAGAATAGTTCTCAGTCAAGAAAAGTAGTCCACTGTTTTCATCACCTCAAAGTCGAAGTCGTAGTCGGGAAGATCACTTATAAGTCCTGACTAAAGGAAATCTTACCTGACCAACCTAGAGGAACGTCAGGTTCCCTGAGAGTTCTCAGAAGAGGTTACGGTGTCAAGTTTTCGTAGTTAAGAAACCGGGAGTCGAAAGAAACCTTAGGTTGAGAGTGTAGGTATGTACTGCTGACCTTTTCGGTATCGATACTGATCTACCTGGGAACAACCGTTTCATTACAGATACGAAAAATTGTACGACAGGTCCAAAAATTATTGAAAAGAAGGTTCCTCATTCGTAGAAAATTAAAGGACCGACGTCAGTGGTAGACGTCACTAAAACCTCGGTTTTTTGATTTCAAACAATGACAAAGGTGACAAAGGGGTAGATGGACGGTACTTTACTATCCTAGTCTACGGTACTGGAATCAAAAAGCTTACAAATCAAAATTCGGTTGAAAAAGTGAGGGGAGAAAGGAAAAGTAGTCCTACGAGAAATCAAGGAAAAGTGAAAGACGGTATTCCCACCACAGTAGACGTATAGACTTCAATAACTATAAAGAGGACCGTTAGCACTAAGGTCAAACACGAAGAAGGTCCGGTCGTAAAGAGGACTACATGAGATATATTCAATGTATTTGTCTCACTGTTATATGTCGGAATTGTATGAGGAAAAGACTAACCTTTGGTCAGACAAAAAGTACATGTCAAGATTGACAACGAAGAACTGTACGTATGTCTAAAGAGTCCTCCCTCCACTCCAACAGACCATAAGAGTAGAGAAATTCTTAAAACGCGTCAAACAACACTAGGTGGGTCGGTTTCCGAAACCGTATTAGTTATTTCGTCTCTATCTACATAAAGAGCCAGAGCGAAAAAGCTACTTAGTCGTCTACAACCGTTAACCTAGAGACCAAGGAGACGGAAAAAATTTAGGTCGAACTTGTAGACCTTCAAGTACCAAGTACATAGTAACTTCATACCAAACCTCTTAAAACTCATAATGAAACGATCGTACACTCTACTCACGTTAACATGCCATCAAACTCGTAAGAAACCGTAACGGAAAGAAACCCTGACCTTACTTTTGACTTGAAAAGGTCAGGACACCGGTGACGGTTCTAAAAGTTTAAACGACCGTATAACTCACGTCGTGAAAGTGTCGTAGTAGAAGGTCCTAAACTTTATCGAGTTGACCTTAAAGTACTGGAGGTCATCGAAACAAACATCGTTATGAAGGATTCCGGGTGAACTGAAGTGTAAGGTCCTACAGACCGAGATCCATTGACTAATAGTACTAATCAACCCAGTACTTCTAGAAAAAATGTATCAAGAAGACACATAACAACGGTGGAGGAGAATTACGGAAGACGAAGACAATTCAGGTATGGTAAAGACAGGAAATGACACGAGTAGAAACATACTTTATAAGGGAATCATAGAGATTAAAAGAACTTCTCTTGAGATCAGAACGGGTAAGATAACAAAAGGGGATAAAGAAACGTAACTAGTGATTCCTTGACTAGTTAGGAACGAATAGAACAGAGAGGAACGATAAGAAACCTTGAGACGTGAGTTTACACATATAGAAAGGAAAAGATGAAAAGGAAACCGCACAGAAGAAAAGTATCGATAGACATTCCGGAGGAGTCAGTTAGTAAAACAGAAAAACGTAAAGAAAAAGAACCACTACCAGAACTAGTGACGGAGGACATGTTATAGTCCTTGGAGGTAGGTATCAAGGAGTCCTTGAGACAGATAGTATAGATTAGGTAACTTAAATAAACAGTAAAGGTTACATATGATCATTCCCTAAACTAAATTCAGTATAGACTTACCAGGTCACCAAAAGGGATGAAAGAAGTTAAATGCAGACTTAAACCGTTATTCCTCAAGTACTAGACTTGGTGTCAGTCGAGGACCACAAAAAAAAAAANAGTCGAGAACCAAAAAAAAAAAAAAAAAAAAAGAAAACGATTGACATATCTCAAAGAGGTAGAAACCGAAGTTTCTTATATTAGTCAGACTATAGTAATAACTAGTAGACCACCACAGGTACACCTCTCAGAAGAGAATACAAAAACCTTCTCCCACAAACGATACTGGTCACATAAGAGAACCGTTTTGAGATAATCGAAAACGGGACGAAGTTAGGTATGAGGTTCCGGTTTAAACGGACAATGAGGTCAATAGAGACGTCTTTCGTGATCGTTGGGTGAGATCATGAGAACGGACCTTTTAGGGTACCTGTTCCTCGGACCATCCGACGTCAGGTACCCCAGCGACCCTCAGTCTATGTTGACTCACTGAAATGAAAGTGAAAAGTGAAAGTACGTAACCTCTTCCTTTACCGTTGGGTAAGGTCACAGAACGGATCTCTTAAGGTCTCTACCTCCTCCGACCACCCGACGACAGATACCCCAGTGTGTCTCAACCTGTGCTGACTACGCCGAATCTTCGTCGTCACCGTCGGTCCATAGAGAACTGAATGATAAAAACGTAAGGTCAGGGGATCTTTCTTTTCCTTTAGATAAAACCCACAATCAATATCTTCCAGAACACCCTGAAGTATCTTGACAATTTGAAGTCGAGAAAATCGAAATAACCACCCCCGTATCTGAACCTAATGGTACTATGACTTGCCACACGGAACCTTTGTTTATCTCTAGTAAGACAGAAAAAATTATAGCGTAGGTTCATGGTACAAAATCTGAGAAAATAACCGATACTACCGATGAGGAAAAGTAGATTCCCTAAGAACGGGTGTCGTGATCTATATTACAAGTAGACTCTATTTAAGTGGGTAAGGTCAGGTAAAATCAAGCGGTTAAGGACTTTACAATTACGAGTGAGAACGATAGAGGACAAACTGGTGAAGGACAGACGGAACTAAGTACTTGGATTGTAAGGTCCAAGGATACGTTATAACGAGAAATATCGTAGCCTGAAATGTAGGTAGTGGTCAGTGTGGGTGTTGACCCACAACAAAAATGAAACGGATACAGACAAGTAAGAAAGTCCTCAATAAAGAGGTGACTAGAGGTCATCGTATAACCCGTGGATGGTTGGACCTATTAAGTAGAAAGTTACAGGATTGAGAAACGGAAAAGAAAGACAGGTACCCCAAGAGTTCCGTTCTTATGACTTCCCCAAACGGTAAGGGCAGAGGTCACCTGGTACAAAACAATCTTGAGAGGTGGTACTGGGAAGGTAGAACCTACCGAGATATGTCGTACCAAGTATGAAAGTAACTATTTCCGTAAAAAAAATTTTCTACGTTTTTATCAAGTATTTGTTTTTCTCCTCGATACTTTCATTTTGTATAGGTTGTCGAGTATTTAATCTCACAAAAGAAATTTTTCAGATTTGTTTTACTTCTATAAATCTAATCTCTCTTCCCTTATACCTTCAAAAAGTGAAAATATTATTCGTTGAGGTATAACTTTTTATTTAATAATTTTGTCTTTTTTTATTATTTTATTTCTTAAGTCTTTTTGAAAGGACTTCTGAACTTACCTATATGATGTATATACGTCTTTATTTCATCTTAACAGTCATACCTTAGATAAGATTATTGTGTTGACCTGTAATTTTTTATTATTTAATAAACCTTTAAGTCTTCATTCTGGTTGTGGGTAACCTTTTCGTGCTCTAAAAGTAATATGAAAAACTGTAATCACGAAGTACATTCTTCTTTTACGTAACTTTATAAATTCAGTTTCTTTCTTTGACTCAGTTCCCAAAATATAGATCGATATAAATCCAAGTTAATAATCCCAGACAAGAAGGGACCGTCGAGTCTGTCATTTCTTAGACGGATGTTACGTCCTCTGGACCCAAGTTAAGGGTCCATCCATTCTAAGGGACCTCTTCCCTTACTAATGGGTAAGGTCATAAGAACGGACGTCTTAAGGTAACTGTCTCCTCGGACTGTCCAATGTCAGGTACCCAAACGTTTCTCAGTCTATACTGACTCGGTGAGTTTGTAAAAAATAAATCCGGAGTCTGTCTGAAACTAATTACGTGTTCTTGTGTCCTTTACCACAAGGACACTCGGATGAGACCCCTCAGACGACCTCTTGTTCGATATCTATTGTTTTACTAACTAATAGAATAACCAAAATTATCCCCATTTTGTGGTAATGAAGTTTAATCTACACACCCTTTTCCTTTATTTATTTTGTTCGTAGTATCATTTTTTAATATTTTTTTTCATCATAAAAAAAATTTCCTTTGATTCATATAATACAATTCATCTTCATTCGTAATCTTGTTCTGAACCGATAGAGAACTATAACTCCTTAAAGAAAAAAAGAAAAAGTTAAACCCCTCTCATTATTCCCATAAGACTAATTCAAAATTCTCAAAAATGGAATTTCTCTATGTATAACTTTATAAATGTCTCCTTGATAATACAGAGACAGGACAAAGTTTTATTACTACACTCTGTTATTTACTTTCCAAAGGATTCTGAGTCACTTCAACCAATAAACCATACAACTTCAAATAATATTTTCAAACGTTAAAATAAATACAAACGTTCAAAGGATGACTTTTTTACAAAATTCTTGATGATAGTTTGAAACATTTACATAAGATTTTTACAAACATGAAATAATTAAACGTAAATTTATCATATAAGAAAATATCGTATCAACATTTCGAATGAAAAAACTCACAATCAAGATTTTCCAGAACATCCAGAAGTATCTTGGTAAGTTGAAGTCGAAGAAGTCGCAATGACCAACCCCGTATCTGAACCTAATGACACTATGACTTACCAAACGGAACCTTTTTTTCAATCGAATTTCGAGTTGTAAGTCTTTTGCTTCTAGTACCGTAGACCAGGGTAGTGAGGTACCCTTTATCTACCCCTTTGTTACCTTTGTTACAGTCTGAAATAAAACCCCCCGAGGTTTTAGTGACGTCTACCACTAACGACGGTACTTTAATTTTCTGCGAACGAGGAACCTTCTTTTCAATACTGGTTGGATCTATCGTATAAGTTTTCGTCTCTGTAATGAAACGGCTGATTCCAGACAGATCAGTTCCGATACCAAAAAGGTCACCAGTAAAATACCTACACTCTCGACCTGACACTTCTTCCGACTTGCGGCTTCTTAACTACGAAAACTTCACACCACAACCTCTTCTGAGAACTCTCAGGGAACCTGACGTTCCTTTAGGTTGGTCAGGTAAGACTTCCTCTAGTTGGGACCCTAAAGAAACCTTCCTTACTACGATTTCGACTTCGAGGTCATGAAACCGGTGGAGTACGCTTCTCAACTGAGTAACCTTTTCTGAGACTACGACCCTCCCTAACCCCCGTCCTCCTCTTCCCCTGCTGGCTCCTACTCTACCGACCTACCGTAGTGACTGAGCTACCTGCGCTCAGACTCACTTGAGGCCCTCAACCACTACCCGTCCCTCCGGACCACACGACACTAAGTACCCCAGCGTTTCTCAGCCTGTGTTGACTCGCTGACTTGACTTAACTTGACTTTCGAACGAAACTTTTCATAAAGTAATTATTTAAGAATCATTTCTTTAATGTTATTTTATGAAGAAAACTTTAAATTATGAAGTTTTAACTTAAATAAGACAAATAATGGAAATAAGTATCATCTCGATTTCTATTGTCTCATCAACTAAGATTTCTTCTCTACTTGGAAATTTACTACTTAATTAATTGGAGTTAATTGTATTACGATAATAATAAAGGTATCAATTACTCGTCTCAAAATAATATCCAGTAATTGTCAATAATTATTCACTTTGACACAATCTTTATGATGAACCCAAATATAAAGTCTGAGTTCTTTGTTTCAGTACTTTACAATTACTGTTATAAGTTTCGTAATCCGTAATTTCATTGTAAACCGAAAGTCCGAAGTGTGTAAAGACTCTCCTATTAAGTACTTAAACTATTAACCAGAGTGAGACGTACTTATATCCCGTGTATATACATATGTACTCATATATTCGATTTGAAAATAATCAGAGTCTAAAGGTAAATTTAATGTCATTACTCTTGATCAAATAATAGGAGTATATATTCTATAGTTATACAAAAATAAGGATCTTTAGTCTGGATAAAAAAATTTAAATAAAATAAAATGAAATGTTATGACATAACCAAAAAGGTATGTAGTTATACTTAGACGGTGCCCACATGTGCACAAGGGTTAGGACTTGTGGGGGGGAGGGTGGAGGGAGGGGTATTGTAAAGAGACCCAGTAGGGTCACGTGGTAGGGGTTCGTAGGACATAGAACGTAGTTTGCAACGTTTTACGATCTAAGATGTTGAATTTAAGAAAGTTTCTTTCTACTATCTACTATAAGTTAATTAAAATGTAAATAAAAATAAACGTTATCCGTCGAATATAATACATTAAATCTTGATAAGATTGGAAAGTTGAGAACGAAATCAGTTAAGTTAATGTTAAACTCCGTAAGAGATATAAAAGATTTTTACGTTAACGGAGGTCAATTTCTAAAATTTTTGAGTTTATTGACCTGACGATAAAAATTTGTTGAATCAATAGATCTCTACTTATTAGTGACTTTTGGTAAATTACGGAAATTGAAGTTTCTGTATGATATATATTAGACTACAAAAGTCACTAAACTACCATGAGAATGTTTGTTGACACGTCGGGAGTTGTAAGCTGGTCACTCACTCTAAACTCTATTTTTTCTATGTACTTAATAAAATACTAGTAGACAAGTTAATGTTTGACTATGTCTTGTAAGAGATCGTGTAGAAAACGAGAATGAGGGTGATACAAGTGAAAAGAGAATGTAACGACCCCACGAGAGAGAGAGAGATAGACCGTAAGTATACTCATGGGAACGGGACAGAGTCTCAGAGAAGGAGAAAATTCTACGACTGACTACCTTACAACACTCTTCTACAGGTGTTCACCCGAGTCTCATTCTACACTTATAAAATAATGGACAAAACATGAAATGTGGAAGAGACCCGTACATAGACGACCACCAATTTAATTTATACCAAAAGAACCGAAAAGACCCCAGATTTTTTAAAAGGGTAAGAAATATTATCAACTGTATATTGTTACAATTTACTGTTTTTCTACCTAACAAATTGAACGTTTCTACATATTAGAGTTAGTTACATTTTCTTGTCACAAATAGGGTAATAGGCCGAAGGGACCACCAGGCATACCATTAACGGACGTTACGTCCTCTGGCCCTAAACTAGGGACCCATACCTTCTAGGGGACCTCTTCCTTTACCGTTGGGTACGGTCATAAGAACGGACCTCTTAAGGTACCTGTCTCCTCGGACCGTCCGATGTCGGGTCCCCAAGTCTTTCTCAACCCATACTGACTCATTGATTGTGAGGAATGAATGTCGAGACCCGTGTATCACTCGTGAATTGTTTCCTCAACAACGATATTTATTCAAATTTTAAACTCTTTTTTCAGGAAACAGTTCGGTACACAGAACTAATGTCATTAATATCGTGAAGTACATAAGAGAGCAGTGGTAGGATAATATAATAGTCATTGTAGAGAGTCTTAGATACGACCAGGAGAAGTATTTAACCAAAAATAAGTCAAAAGACATATATATTTGATATAATATGACTTTACGACTTCTTTCTAAAACCTCAGTTTTCTATCGAATTTAGAGGGTGAAAAGTAAATGACTGTCACTGTAAAAAATTTTTTAGTGAATTGGAAAAGAACAGAAACATCTTACCCTTATTATTTAGAGTAAAGGATCTTTACCTACACTTAATTTATATTACGATACATATTTAATATTATTTACAATCAGTAAGAAAAACTCCACGTAAAGGGAGTCGAGAGTCTTTTATGTTTCATGGTCTTCGGTGTGTTAAGTCCCTTACATTATCATTAGGACACGGGTAATTTTTATATGTGAGGTTCCCCAATCGGAAGTGTCACACTAATTCTTATTCAAAGAAAAAAAAAGAAAATTACTTTGTATATGACCGTTACTATCGTAAAGTTATTTTAACATGTTTTTAAAACTTTTATAACACAATAATGGAACTGTAAATTCCTAATACTTTAGTAAGAGACGTAACGGTATGACAACAAAAAATCACCGATTCAGTATAAACTGGGAAGTTTTAGGGTATCTGATATCGGGTGATGTGAGGAGACAGGTACCCTAAAAAGGTCCGTTCTTATGACTTCACCCAACGGTAAAGGAAGAGGTCCCCTAGAGGGGTTGGGTCGCTAGTTTGGACAGACACAAGCAACGTAGTCGTCCACCTACGAAATGAAGACTTGGTCACCCCTTCGGACTTACCGGTACACAGTTAAGAATTTTACTTACTCGTTAGTAGAAGTTCACAATTCCTTGTCGGACGTTAGAGGTGACTCCTAAAATAAAATCTATAAACATAAAGCAACCTTTTATTCATTTTTGTGGTATTTTGAGAACGTTTTAAGAATTTATTGTGTTGAATGAAAAACTTCCTTGAGCCTCTAACCGCTCCTGGTGAAGGTCCCTTAGTCGAACTTGCGCTTCATGTATCGAACAGGAACTAAGTATTAGCTCTCCCCGTAAGTGCATCTAATGAGGACACTGCAATAACTAAGGTTTGAATAGATCTTAGTTTTATTTTAAGGAAACAGTGAGAGAAGTATGATATTCCCTTTTATTAAGAGAAATTTTTAGTGACACTAAAATTTTTGTGCATATTATTCTTATTGTGTAGATTCACTGTTTTAATTCCGAAACCCTTTGAGACAAAGTCGAGATCTTTAATAGTTGTAGTCACAAAGGGCTTTACGTACTAAACTTTAAGATCCCCAAAAAAAAAACGCTAACAGGACCTTTGACTACAAAGAGACCAGTTAATTCAGACACTTTGTTACATATGACTTAAAAAGTGGTATCTATGTGTAATAGAAGATGGTATCGTTTACGAAGATCTTCAGAACAAAGGGTCACAAGTAGTGTCGTAACAAATATTATCGGTCCTGTACCTTCGTTGGATCTACAGGTAGTCGTCTACTTACCTATTCTTTCGACACCATGTATATGTGTTACTTCATAATGAATCGGTAATTTTTGTTATATAAACTTAGTCAAGATTACTCCACCTACTTTGACCTCGGTTACTATGTCTCACTTCATTCGGTCTTTCTTTTTGTGGTTATGTCATANCACCTCTAAGGAATTTTTTAACGTTTATCTTGATGGAATACTGGGTCGTTAGGGTGACGACCCGTATGTGTGGCTCCTTTGGTCTTAACTTTCTCTGTGTACATGGGGTTACAAGTAGTGTCGTGACAAATATTATCGGTCCTGTACCTTTGTTGGATCTACAGGTAGTCGTCTACTTACCTATTCTTTCGACACCATGTATATGTGTTACTTCATAATGAATCGGTAATTTTTGTTATATAAACTTAGTCAAGATTACTCCACCTACTTTGACCTCGGTTACTATGTCTCACTTCATTCGGTCTTTCTTTTTGTGGTTATGTCATATGATTGTGTATATATACCTTAAATCTTTCTACCATTGTTATTGGGACATACGCTCAGTCGTTTTCTCTGTGTCTACATATCTTGTCAGAAAACTTGAGACACCCTCTCCCTCTTCCACCCTACTAAACCCTCTGACCGTAACTTTGTACATATTATAGTACATTCTTTGTTAGCGGTCAGATCTAAGCTACGTCCTATATCCTACGAACCCCGACCACGTGACCTACTGGGTCTCTCTACCATATCCCTCCCTCCACCCTCCCCCCCAAGTCCTAACCCTTGTACACATGTGGGCACCACCTAAGTACAACTACATACTGTTTTGGTTATGACATAACATTTCATTTTCTTTCTTTCTTTCTTTCTTTCTTTCTTTCTTTAGGTGAATAAAAACAAATTTATGTATAAAATACTACGACAACCTAATAATATGAAAAGTACTAAATTATATAGAATAATAGGACACCTAAATCACAAGAAGATTCTTGTACTCCCTTGACCGTGGGATGAGGTCATTAGAACGGACCTTTTAGGGTACCTGTCTCCTCGGACCACCTGACGTCAGGTACCCCAGCCATTCTCAACCTGCACTGACTTGCCGAAGTGAAAGTGAAAAGTGAAAGTACGTAACCTTTTCCTTTACCGTTGGGTGAGGTCACAAGAACGGACCTCTTAGGGTCCCTGTCCCCTCGGACCACCCGACGCCAGAGACCCCTGCGTGTCTCAGCCTGTGGTGACTTCGTTGAATCGTCGTCATCGTCGTCGTTATGTTTATATCAAATTACATAATCAATAAAAATTTATAATGAATAATAAAACTTATCGAATTTTATAAACCGGGACTTCAAATGAAAAATCTTATTTAAACTAGTATGTCTAAACTCACTACTCGTCTCGTGTAACCGTTTGAAATATTATAGGATGGAGAAAGTGAGACAGAAAAGGAGTGAAACCAAAAGAGATGTCGTAAAGATTGACAGATTTATGATATATAAGTAATCGAACTAGCAACAAGAACAGGTCGTGGAGAATAACCTAACAATTTCAGATGTTACTACTACTACTACACACAGGAGTCAACACAGGTCGAGACGTTGGGGTACCTGACGTCGAGTGGTCCGAGAAGACAGGAACCTTAAAAGGTCCGTTCTCATGACCTCACCCAACGGTAAAAGAAGAGGTCCCCTAAAAGGGTTGAGTCCCTAGTTTTGACACCGAGGACGACGTAGAGGACGTAACGTCTGGCTAAGAAATGGTGACTCTGTGATAAAACAAGTGAAGAAAGAGGAATTAACGACCTTCCATGACTCATGTACTATTTACGAGTTATATTAATCATCTGATTTAACTGTTCGTTTACTTAAGTTACATTTTTATTAGTAACACCACCTCACTCCCATTATTAATCTTGGTGGACAGATATAAATTCCTTCTCTTGTTTAACTTAGTGTCTCTTTTGAGTATTCTTGTTTAACTCTTTTGGTATTCGAAGTCAGTCTACATTCAAATTCCGTTTTCCTTTCAGTCATTATAAATCCCTCCTCTGTATTATCGTTTCCATTTTGTTTCATTCAGTTATTCTTTTCATGTTATAAATCGTGAACGAAATCCTCGTTATTGAAAATCGTTACTAACTTTATGAAAATAAATATTTTCAACTTTTGTTGAAAGTATTAAGGAACGTTTGACGAAATGTTATAATTGTAGAGGATTAAATTATAACTTTAAGTACACAAAGACTTTGTATATAATCGAAAAAGAATTGGCGGATGTTGTAAGGTCAGGTAAAATGAGTATTTTCCCTTTCGGTCTCCTGTTGATTGACACCCATTATCCCTTTTTTTCTTAGTTATACGATTATATTTTGACTCAGTGTTTGAATAAGGGTATCCGATCGTTCGGTTAGACAAGAGACACTTTTCACTAACCATCTATTTTACTTTGATAAATAAATGAATGTTGACAACTAATATACAAACGAAATGACTCCTTAGTGTGTTTTACGTGTACTGAAAATAGTACGTACACCGAGAGACCAGTTGGTGTCAATAAAAAAAAAAAAAGTCAAACTTTTCATCTAAGGTCAAATAAGTTACTCTATTACTTGACATACGAGTCTAATACTATAAACTGGTTTTCTCAAAAAGTAAATAAAAAATAAAGGTCAACGTCTTCAACGTCACGGTTTACCTTGTTAGTGACTTTTTATGGTCTGTACAGTGATTATTATAATACTTGAACTTTTTAGGTGATGACATAAATCCTTCTCTTACCGAAAACAAGGATTTTATAGAAGGCCTAATCGATACTGTAGCCAATGTATACCGTGTCTTGTTACCATTTTCTGATGACATCCTTTACTAATACTNNACTTTGTATATAATCGAAAAAGAATTGGCGGATGTTGTAAGGTCAGGTAAAATGAGTATTTTCCCTTTCGGTCTCCTGTTGATTGACACCCATTATCCCTTTTTTTCTTAGTTATACGATTATATTTTGACTCAGTGTTTGAATAAGGGTATCCGATCGTTCGGTTAGACAAGAGACACTTTTCACTAACCATCTATTTTACTTTGATAAATAAATGAATGTTGACAACTAATATACAAACGAAATGACTCCTTAGTGTGTTTTACGTGTACTGAAAATAGTACGTACACCGAGAGACCAGTAGGTGTCAATAAAAACAAGGATTTTATAGAAGGCCTAATCGATACTGTAGCCAATGTATACCGTGTCTTGTTACCATTTTCTGATGACATCCTTTACTAATACTGGTTTTCGACTTTCATGTATACGTAATTAAAACTTATTTACAGTAATTTATAGGGATTTAGTCCCCCTCCACTTCCGAAAGTCTTGACCTATAACTCATAAGGGATCACCTTTAATTATCGGAAACATTTATATTGACCTAAAAATTAGTCTAAATTACGTATTAATATAAATTCAATCTGTGTAGAATGATCTTTCTATTTGTCATTACTTTAGACTCTCTACCATATCCCTGTCTCCACCCTCCCCCCAAGTCCTAACCCTTGTGTACATGTGGGTACCGCCTAAGTACAACTACATACCGTTTTGGTTATGTCATAACATTTCATTTTATTTGATTTTAAATTTTTTACTTTAAATAAGGTTTAGATTCAAATAACAAAATACTACTTTTCACAATCAGTGAGTCAACACAGGTTGAGACACGTTGGGGTACTTCACATCGAATGGTCAGAAGAAACAGGTACCTTAAGAGATCCGTTCTTACGACCTTACCCAACGGCAAACTGATTTGTATATGAGTGGGAGAAGTAAAGGACGTTGTTACCTCATATGTTACGAGACTAACTACCGGCGTCGTCTTTAATGTGGGTGGTATCAGGGAGACCAACGTTCAAGTGAATGACCTCCTCCAGACGTCCCACATTCTCTTGTATTAAATAAAAATAACAGGTAAAGGAGTACTACCTCGAAACATAAATTATTATCTTATACAATTAAACACAAACAATAATAAACTTATCATGATAAAAACTTGAAAAGTTGTTTTATGGCGTAAGTCTGGGATCCAGAATGTTTGACACAAGTTTTAATACGTTTACAAGAAGTAATTCTTACAGAACAGTAGACATGCAATGACGAAGTCGTAGAGGTTTTTCGACATGTTTTAAGTAAAACGAACAGAGGCTTTTTTGAAGACTTATCTTACGTTATCCATCTATGTTGAACGATAGAGTTCAACGACTTCTTTTTATAACGAAAATACAACCATTATAATCGTATAAATTCGTTTGCTGGAAGTCTAAGAAAGATCAGATCAGGAATAGGAACGAGATGATATTTTGAAAGTGACAGGATTTTCATAAACTTACCTACTTTAGTATTTTAATTATAAAGACTGAAGTGAATAAAATGAATCGAAATTGGTATAATATGGGGGTATGTCACTATGAATTAAAATAAATAAATTTTGTAAAATAATTTGATATCAACTAAATGTTACAATACAATTGAAGACGATGTACATTTTCATTGAGTAATATGTATATATCAGAAAAAGTACAAAAAAAAGGTAATCTTAAATAATGTCCTATACCTTATAACAAGAGACAATATATCATCCTGGACAAGAAATAAGTAAGACATCAATCATTAAAAGTACTATGAATTAAAATTTTTATATAAAAGTTGTTGTATGATATAGGAAGGTAAAATAAAATGTTATAACCAGTGACATTTATCCGATAATCTTGAAATAAAAGTATTTGGTTACTTTTATTAGAGTGAATATTAAGTGTGTATGAATATAGTAGGTCGAAGTTGTATAAATCTTTTAAAAATTTGTATTTCAAGACTTAGAACAATATCAGGTTAGTTAGATAGATTCGGTAGACTAAAGATATTCTAAATCGGAGAAAAGAGTTTGACTATTCTATTTAGGATGGCAGTGAGAAAATACGCCGGAAAATGGAAAGTGATGAATGAGAATGTTATAATGGGAAGTAAAAATGGTGGTAGAAGACTCAAAAAGATTAGATTAGATCTAATATAATGTGTTAATATATAACATGAATTACTTCGGAAAATATTGTTTAAGACTCGATGGTTATATCATACTTTTTAATTAATGCATGTTAGGAAGTATTTGTAGAACAGGTTTTATAATACAAGAAACGGTGAGATGGGGTATATGAACTGTCTGATTTTAATGGATTTACATTTTACCGGGGAGAATGTCTACTGCCGATATCGTCGATTACTACCGGGTGTAGAGGTGACGTAGCCGTTATTGATAAAGAACTATGTCACATTCTTGATTAGAATTACTAAAATTATGTTAATTTAAATAGGTAAATAAAGGAACAAGTTAAAACGAAGAGACGTATAAAAGACAGAAGAAAAAATTATCGTGGGTCCATATCAAAACCTATTGGTATGAGAAAATAATAATCAGATTGACAAAACCCATCTTGACTGACTGAGCTACCTGTACTTAAACTCTTTCGAGACCCTCGACCACTACCTGTCCCTTCGGACCGTAGGATGTCAGGTACTCCAGCGTTTCTCAACCTGTCCTGACTCACTGACTTGACTTGACTGGTTTAGGGGTCATCTATACGTATCTGTGTAATGGGTCGAGACCGATTACTCCCGTAAAATGCAAATAACGAGTACAAGTACACACTGTCTACAGAGTACGTTTGGGTTACTTTCAGAACTGGTTCTTACAATGACATTGGTTATTTTGTGTGCGTTTTTTTTCAAAACAACAACAACCGATCTTAAAATTACAAACACGGATATTCTTCAAAGAACCATTATTATGGTTGTGTTTACCTTATTAATTTCCAACTTTTATATGGGTGATGCGAAACTAATCATAAGATTTACGACAATATGAACTTCGACCCATTTGAGTAGTAAAGTCAATGATAATCATTTTGTTTTAAGAGGACGTAAAGAGGAATATAGATCATAAAGTCAGGGAACTTTAGTTCTCAAGGTTAAAATTTTTTTACAAATCTAACTTTTTTTACAAATCAATTGTTTTCCTATGTAAGTGGGTTCATCCGTGACAATTTCTTTCAATAGACTCTATTGTGTTAAAATAAAATATTCGTTAAGTAGAACTGTAACAGTGTCACAGTGAAGTCACTTTATCCCCACTGAAAACATTGGAACTTGATTTTACTGTCAACAGATGGTGTTTTTTAATTCCGTGAATCTTTTCACGGTGATTCTAATAAAACTACCTGATTAAACTAATACTTATCTTTAGAAAACACGCTATAAAATCTAATATTCATTTGTAACTCCGATTAACGATAAACGGTGTAACCGAACACCAACTGGAGTCACTAACACTTGAGTAATTTGGACCTTTTCTAATTTTAATCACTCGATACCTTTGTGTCGTACTAGGAGGTATTAGAAGGTGGAACCATCGGGATGGGAACACATAGGGAAAGAGAAACAACCTCCCAGTCTGACACTGAAAAGAGATTACTTGTCTTATGTCGTTTGTTCTATCCCACAGTGAAGTCACTAATACAATGTATTCTAATACTGAAAAGTAAGAAAGATCATCTGAGACTAATGGAGGGAACGACCTAAATTACTTCACTCACCGGTACACTCTACTACGACGACGACGATTCAGTGAAGTCAGCACAGGTTGAGACACACTGGGGTATCTGTCGACAGGTGGACCGAGGGGGTAGAGACCCTAAGAGGTCCGTTCTTGTGACCTCACCCAACGGTAAAGGAAGAGGTTGCGTACTTTTACTTTTGACTTTCATTTCAGCGAGTCAGCACAGGTTGGGAGTCGCTGGGATACCTGACGTCGGAAGGTCCGAGGAGGTAGGTACCCTAAAAGGTCCGTTCTCATTACCTCACCCCACGGTAACGGAAGAGGCACACTCTACCACTCAAGACTGGTTGTTAGTCGTTCGTTGACTCTGGGAGTGAGATTGTAGGTACACCTTGACTTGGGTTAGTTGTTTTCGTACTCGAACCTCCATCTGACAAGAGAACAATTCGGAGTCACTCTAAGATCGGGGTCTGTTGTAAGACTGATTTTGGACACACTCTTACACTTTGTCTCCTGTGTCTATTGTGGAAGGATTGGATGTCTTTGAATTTCTACGATTCACACAACAAAATTAAGTAACAAAAAATAATTTCTTAACTTTTAGAAAAAAATACATATTGTTTTCGAGGTTTACTATGGTTGTCAGGTGAAATACCTGTGTGGTCTAATTCTCCTTGAGGGGGTATACACATGAGGGGGTATACACGGGTTCTTCATTTCTATTTTTATAAACACGTTTTAAGATGATCGTTTTGTAATGTATTTATAAATGATAGGTAGTGTTCTTTTTAGTTATACGACACCGTATGAGAGTGTCATCTTGAATATCTCGTCACCTTTAATTTTACTTCGATACATACAATTGTACTTATTTCGTTTTGTTTTTTGACACAACTCATATTTTTTTTTCAAGGTCATCCAATATATGTCATACCATTGTAAATATATTTTCAATTTTGTACGACCATTATAATATATAACGAATTCCTAAATATGTATATAATATCTTCGTATTTTGACACTAACTCTAATACTTATGGTTTAGATCACGTCATTAAAATTTTCCTGATTGTCTAGTGTTATCGTTTTACAATTGTCAGACGTACCATCCATTAATGTACCTATAAAAATATAATATTTGAAGTCTTATATTTTTACAATAAGTTGAATCACTAGATTTTATGTACACCCAATTTTACTTCAGTGTGGACGTTTTCGAGACCTACTTTCATTTTTCACGAGACTTTAATTCAAAAGTACTAGCCCCGTGCTACCTTTTGATAAAAGAACTAGATGAACTAAGAGAAACCCTACCTCCGTCCCGGTTAAACTTTGAATCACGTAGTCCCATGTCTGTAAGACCTAGTTGTACTAGTTACAGATAGGAAATGAGTTGAAGTTTCCAGTCTCTCTTCCTTGTGTCCTCCTACATATCTTCCCTCGTACAAGTACTACTTCAGCCCTTTCATCTCACTTCCCTCCCCGTAGAACTCAGTAGAGATCGGGAATATCGAAGAAAGTGAACTCGGGGAACGTGTTCCTCCCTCCGTCACATAGTGTCCCATATATCCTGGACAATGTGAAAGGTGATGGACACCTTCATTCACTGATACTTTGACTAGTGGATATGGTGAAACTTCGGGTCCTCCTTTCGGTGTTTCTATATCCGTCCGTAGAGACCTGGACACGAGGGTCACCCAAACATATACAGGACGTAACGACACCTGTTATACGCCGACCGGACCTACCCTCCGACCCAGAGTACGACGTGGAATGTCCATTTATGTGTAAGTCTGAGGACGTGACTGTGTAAGTTGTTTAAGTTCGAAAGGTTCCACATCCAGGGGAGTGACAAGACGAACCTGTCCCCAATGTGTCGAGGGAACTTGTATACCGTCAAGAGGTTGGTCGACTCTACGTGTAAGACACCTATCTTAGAGACGTGCACCGTCCATTGACGATGGGGTAGGTTCCTTACACTTCTGCCTGTGTCAGTGACATCTCCCCTGACAGTGTCGGGTCTCTTTCGTCTTTTAATGGTAACCTTCAAGTGGTACCCTTGGTCGTTCGAGGGATTTCTATCCCCAGGAGACGGATCGCGGACGGTGTCTCCTGAATCCATAACCAATTGTTTATGTACGTATTCATTCGCGTACTCACTTACGCACGAACCTACCTTCGTTCCTTACTACTTCGGTAGAATTAGAAAGGAAAGAAAAGATGACACCTGTAAGTTGTCTTTATCTACTTGTACTTAAAGTACATTCTTGGAAACTTAGTCGACTGAATGAGATATTGAACTACTTCTAAGGATTAGAGATTATAAAAAGAAAATTAAAAAAATTTAATGTTCTATTAAAGAAATGTCTTAAAACAATAAAAGACAGTTTAGAGTTGTACTTAGTCGGTATCAATGGGAGGGAAACTTGGAGGGAGGGTAGAGTGAGGGGTAGTTGGGGAGATCCAACTATGTCTCGGGGACAATCTCAAAGGACTCGGTATATCGTTTAAGGGTAACCGATAGATGAAATGTATACCATTACAATCAAAGGTACAATAAGAAAAGTATGTAGAGTGGGAGAGGAGGGGGGAGGGGTACAAGTATTCAGATAAAAGATACAAACAAAGAGGTGACTACGGGACACTTATTCAATAAATCATGGTTAAAAGATCTAAGGTATATACACCATTTTATACTATAAATAGAAAGAGAAAGACTGAGTAAAGTGAGACATAGTATCCAAGATCCAAGTCGGTGGAGTAATCTTGACTGAGTTTACGCAATGAAAAATACCGACTTAATATGAGGTAACACATATACATGGTTACCTCAACATACTCGTATACGTGTTACTCAACATACTTGACGAACATATAAAAACTTTAATTAGGAAACAGTAACCTCTTCCGTTACCGTGGGGTGAGGTCGTGAGAACGGACCTTTTAGGGTACCTGCCCCCTCGGACGACCCGACGTCAGGTACCCCAGCGATTCTCAGTCTGTGCTGAGTCGCTGAAGTGAAAGTGAAAAGTGAAAGCACGTAACCTCTTCATTTACCGTTGGGTGAGGTCACAAGAACGGACCTCTTAGGGTCCCTGCCCCCTCGTACCACCCGACGGCAGATACCCCAGCGTGTCTCAACCTGTGCTGACTTCGTTGAATCGTCGTCATCGTCGTCGTGAATAAAGTATGTGATAAAAGAGGGTAAGACTCCCAAAAGAAAAGTGGAACGAATATCAAAGGAAACGACACTTTTTCGAAATTCAAATTGGTCCAGGGTGAACAAATGGAAACAAAAATAAAGGAAATGAGATCCTCCACCCAGTATCTCCTAGAACGAAACTAAATACAGTAGTTCACAAGACGGATACTAAAGGAGATTCTTAAAATATCAAAGACCAAAATGTAAATCAAGAAATTAGGTAAAACTCAAATAGAAACACACACCACAATCCTTCACAAGATTAAAGTAAAAAAATGAACATCGACAGGTCAAAAGGGTCGTGGTAAATAACTTCTCCGACGGAAACAGGGTAACATATAAGAACGGAAGAAACAGTTGTTATTCAATGGGTATCCATATACCCAAATAAAGTCCGGAAAGATAGAACAAGGTAACCAGATATAAAGACAAAAACACGGTCATGGTATGACAGAACTACTGACATCGAAACATGATATTAGACTTCGGTCCTTCCAACTATGAAGGTCAAGGTAAGAAGAAAGAGTTCTGACGAAACCGATAAGTCCCATAAACACAAAGGGATACTAAATACTAAAAAAAAACAAGATCAAGTCACCTTTTACGGTAATCATTAAATTATCTCTAGTGTAACTTAGACATCTAACGTAAACCGTCATATCATTAAAAGTGTTATAACTAAGAAGGATGAGTCCTTGTACCTTATAGAGAGGTAGACAGAATCAACAGAAACTAAATAAAGTAATCACAGAAGATTAAAAGACACATGTCAAGAAAACAGAAGAATCCATTCAAATAAGGATCTATAAATTAAGAAAAACAACATTACCACGTACCCTAACTAAGGAATTAAAGAGAAAGAATAGAAAGTGACAAGTATATATTTTTATATTCACTGAATACACATGACTAAAACATAGGACGTTGAAACGATTTAAGTGACTAATAGAGGTCGTTAAAAGACTACGATAGAAATCCCAAAAGATACATGTCATATTACAGTAGATGTTTGTCACTCACTAATTAAAGAAGAAAAGACTACACCTAAGGAAAATAAAGAATTAAAAAAAGAGACTGACGATATCGATCCTGTAGATCTTAATAGAACTTATTATCACCAGTTTCGCCTGCGGAAACAGAACAAGGACTAGAATCCCCATTACGAAAGTCAAAAAGTGGTAACTCTCATTATAAACGACATCCAAATAGTATATACCGGAAATGATACAACTCCATCCAAGGAAGATACGGGTAAAAAACTTCTCAAAGTTAGTATTTACCCACAACTTAAAACAGTTTCCGAAAAAGACGTAGACAACTCTAATAGTATACCAAAATAGAAAGTCACACAATTATACTACATAGTGTACCTAACTAAACTTATATAACTTCCCAGGAACGTAAGGACCTTATTTAGGTTGAATTAGTACCACATACTCGAAAAACTACCCAACGACTTAAGACAAACGATTTTAAAAAACTCCTAAAAACGTAGATACAAGAAGTCACTATAACCGAACATCCAAAGAAAGAAACGTAACAGAAACAGATCAAAACCATAATCCCACCACCACCGGACCATCTTATTCAAACTTTCACAAGGAAGGAGACGTTAAAAACCTTTTCTTAAAATATTCCTATCCGTAATCTAGAAGAGAGTTACAAATTATCTTAAGAGGACGCTTCGGTGGACCAGGACCCCAAAACAAAAAAACCCTCTAAAAACTAGTATCGAAGTTAAAGTCGCGAATATTAACCCAACAAGTATTAAAGATAAAGAAAGACGAAGTTAAAACCTTCTAACTTGAAAAGATTCTTAGACAGGTAAAGAAGGCCCAATAGGTAAAATAACGGTATAACAAGTATTATCACAGAATGTTAGGAAATATAAAGACGTAACAGACAACATTGGAGAGGAAAAAGTAAAGATTAAAACAACTAAACTAAGATGAGAGAGAAAAAGAACTACACAGACCGATTTCCAAAGAGTTAAAACAAATAAAAGAGATTCTTGGTCGAAAATCAAAACACTTAAAAATGATAAACAAGAAAGTAAAGAAAAAGTAAATAAAGACGAACCTAGAAATACTGAAGAAAGGAAGATGATTAAAACCCCTAAAACAAAACAAACAAACAAGAAGAAAAAGGTCAACGAAATCCACATTTCAATAAAACAGATAAGTTACAAAAAGAACAAAGAACTCCATCCTAACATAACGATATTTGAAGGGAGAATCTTGAGGAAAACGACGTAGGGTATCCAAAACTTAACAATACGAAAGTAACAGTAAATAAAGATCTTAAAAAAAAATAAAGAAGTCATTGGATAACCAATAAATCTTTACACAACAAATTAGAGGTTTACAAAAACAAAGAATGTCAAAAAAAAATTAAGAACATTAACTATAGACCAGAGTATCGTAACACCAACCTTTTCTACGAACTTTATTAAAGGTAAAAGAATTTAAATGACTCCAAACTAAACACTGGGTTCTAGACGAGATAGGACCGCTTACAAGGTACACGTGAACTCCTCAAGACGTAAACCTACCTGACAGGACTTCTGTAACTCTAGGTAGAGTAGATTACACAGTAAATCTGAACACAAAGGTATACTTAAAAGACAAAACTACTAGACAGGTAACCACACTCACCCCACAATTCCAGAAGATGATAGTAGCACAACGACAGTTAAAGAGGAAAATACAGATAATTACAAACAGAATACATAGTTCCACGAGGATACAACCCACGTATCTGTAAATGTTGACAATACAGAAGGAGAACCTAACTAGGGAACTGGTAATACATCACAGGAAGGAATAGAGAACATTAGAAGAAGTAAAATTCCAGATAAAACAGATTATACTCCTACCGATGAGGTCGAAAGAAAACAAAGGGTAAACGTGTCTTATATAAAAAGGCAGAAGAGTGAAAGTCGGATATACACAGAAATCCAGACTCACCCAAAGAACATCTGTCGTATATTTACCCAGAACAAAACATAGGTAAGTCGGTCAAACACAGAAAACCAACCGTGTAAATTACACAAATGTAAATTTAATTAATAACTATATATACGAGGACAACGGTAAAAGAATTAACAAACCTCAACTAAAACATATAGAAAAAAGAAGAGAACATAAAGAACTGATATATTCAGACAAATTGTAAACAACATTTCGACCAAACCACCATGACTTACGAAAATTGAAAACGAACAGACTTTTCTAAAAAATAAAGAGATAGTTAAAACTTAGGAACGACTCATATCATTAGAACCAACATCTAAAAAGGGAAAGTCATAAAATTTATATAGGACGGTAAGGGAAGACCGGACGTCTCAAAGACGACTTTCTAGTTGACAATTCACATACACCAAAGGGACATACAATGAAAAACGAAGAGACAACGACGAAAATTATAAGAAAGAAGCACAAATCAGAAACAATCAAACTAGTCATACACAGAACAACATAAAAGGAGGAACCCAAATAAGACATACCATGAGAAACATGAAGAACCTGAACTAATAAAGGAAAAGGTACAACCCCTTTAAAAGTTAGTATTAGAGAAGTTTTAAAAAGAGTATGGGAAAGAAAAAGAGAAGAAGTAGGCCATAGGTATATTAAGTTTACAACTACACAAAATATAACAGGGTCTCCAGAGACTCCGATAGGAGTCGACAAAAGTAGGAAAAACGAAATAAGATGTGAGTCTTCAATAAAGGTGGTAAAATAGAAGGTCGAGTAACTAAGTAAGAAGACGAAGTCTATAAGACGATAACTAAGGAAGATCTCATAAAAATTAAAGTCATCAATACAATAAACAGAGACATGCAAAAAAGAAATTAAAAAGATCCAGAAACAATTAACTAAGAACATAAAAGAGGTAAAACAAAAGTTCCAAAAACTAGTAGAAATGATAGTAATAAGACTCAAGAAAAAGTCCATCAAACGGATAAAGAAGAAGTAAATAAACCTGAAACAAAGAACAAACAAAGAAGAAAACACATCATAAAACGACTGAAAAGTAATAAATAAATAAATAAAATCGAATGACACAAACTCCAGAGGAAAAGGGTCCGAAGTTCCAACTTAAGAAAGAAAGAAAACCAAAGACGGGAGGATGCCAACCAGGTCGCCCAAAACATTTGAAGAAAATCCCACCCTAAACACGACTCAAGAAAAAACACCTTTATCTGTGTCAAATGAATGGATAGAACAATGATGTACGACGATTGAGTGAAGTCAGTACAGACTGACACGCTGAGGTGTCGCCGTCGGGTGGTACGAGGGGGCAGGGACCCTCAGAAGTCCGTTCTTGTGACCTCACCCAACGGTAAAGGAAGAGGTTACGTACTTTCACTTTTCACTTTCCCTTCAACGAGTCAGCACAGGCTGAGGATCGCTGGGGTACCTGACGTCGGAAGGTCCGAGGAGGCAGGTGCCCTAAAAGGTCCATTCTCATGACCTCGACCCACGGTAACGGAAGCGGTACAATAATGTACTCCATTCTTGATTTAGAATATGAAAGGTATTAATCAAATATTGAACTAGGAATATTTCATGTCTTTACATTGTTCAGATGTCAATTAAAAGAGAATCGTAAGTCAAGTCAAGTCAGCGAGTCAGCACAGGCTGAGAACCACTGGGGTACTTAGTGTAGTACGGTCCGGAGGGACAGGTAGTGGTTGAGGGTCTCAAGTGAGTCTCAACACAGGTAGCTCATTCACTACGGTAGGTCGGTAGAGTAGGAGCCAGTAGGGGAAGAGGAGGACGGGGGTTAGGGAGGGTCGTAGTTTCAGAAGAGGTTACTCAGTTGAGAAGTGTACTCCACCGGTTTCATGACCTCAAAGTCGAAATCGTAGTAGAGAATCGTAATTATAATAATTTTTTTATGGTGAAGAGTAATGTTTGAGATTTTTATTTAATAAAATACCTATAAAAACATGTTAGTCTTACTTTTATTAATTATGATCCTTTTTCTATAACCGTATCAAAGTCTTCCTTAAATTTAGAATACAGGTGGTGATTTTTGTAAATTTAAAGATAAACAATCATTTACAAATTTTGTCTAAATGAAGATCTATTTTATAGAGTAATTGGAAACAGAATTAACACAGTTGTGTGAAGAAAGATAGTCTTAGTTTTGTATGATTATTTTACGTCAAAAGAGGACCGATCCTAATTTTCTTGGAAATATTATTACTGACAATCTAGTGTTTTAAAGTTGAGAAGATAAATAACGGTCTGTCTCCGGTAAACAACAACAACGACAACAACAAAATACGGGATCTTTCATGGTCAATGTACTACCCCGTTTAATATACAAGGGAAACCTCAGTGTATATTGGACTTGTATTTTACATCATACACACGTACGAATCAGAAAGTCAGGACAGACTTGAAAACGCTGGAACACCTGACATGGGGAGGTTCGATTATACTTTACATATTCAACCACATCTAGTCCTACGTATTTTAGTCTACAGTCTTTCCTATTCTTTTATTGTTATAACTTACTTTACCTGTATTTAATTCCCCTCTTTCTACCCTTGGACTTTAAGTTTTTAAGATGAAAAATTTTGATCTAAATGACGGTTGTATTAACTCTGTTTCGGAAGATTGATATCTTCTGTGAACGTTGTCGATCCCGAGTTTTCACTTTTATATGTCAAAATGACTACTTCGGATTCTCAGTTTTGTCGTTGACCTAAGGACAAAGAGTCTTTTACCAACGACTCTCCTACCATTTCCTTTACCAATTAGAATCGGTCCGTATGTTCAACTGGGACCTCTCTAATTACCAAAATGTAAAAACTTTACAGAATTCCTTCCCGGAAGTCATTCAAAAAAACAAACAAACGAAAAAGAAAGAAAAAAAAAAAAAAAATGGTTCGAACTCGATTTAGTCCGAAGTATAGGTGTACAGGACTGTAAAAGGACAACTCTTGTGACCAATGATAAAAAGGGAGTTCATGTTGTGAAACCGGTATCAAATGTAGTCCAAAGAAAAGAAAAAAAAAAAAGAAAAACGGTGAGATATGTTGTACACCAATAGAATCAACGGTCTGGTCTCTGACTTAGGGACGGTTGGCATCACCTTCGTGTCTCAGAATTGGTGACCTGGTCTGGTGGTCCCTTCCCAAAGTAAGAAATACAACATGTCAAGACACCAAACCTGTCTCCATTTTTCAGTATATAGGTGGTAATATAAAAGTACGTCTTATCAAAGTTACTGACTTTTAGACAAGGAGTAACAACTACGACTAGGGGAACAACTACGACAAGTCAGAGATTCAGTACAGGATGAGAAACGTTGGGGTACCTGACGTCGTGTAGGCCGAAGGGACAGGAGATTATAAAGGACTTCAAACAAGTTTAAGTCAGGTAACTTAGTCACTAAGATAGATTGGCAGAATAGGAGACAGTGGGAGAAGAGAAAAACGGAAGTTAGAAAGGGCCGTAGTTCTAGAAAAGGTTACTCAGTCAAGAAACGTAGTCCATCGGATTCATAACCTCGAAGTCATAACCTTGAAGTCCAAATAAACTCTGTGTCACAAAGGTTACTTATAAGTCCCAACTAAAGGAAATCTAAACTACCAAACTAGAAGACCGTCAAGGTCCCTGAGAGTGCTCAGAAGAGGTCGTGGTATTAAGTTTTCGTAGTTAAGAATCCGTGATTCGGAAGAAATACCGGGTTGAGAGTGTAGACATATTCTGATGACCTTTTTAGTATCAAAACTGATACACGTGGAAACAGTCTTTTCACTAAAGAGACAAAAAATTGCGTGACAGAATAAAGGAAGGTTCCTCGTTCGTAGAAAATTAAAGTACCGACGTCGGTGGTAAACGTCACTAAAACCTCGGGTTCTTTTATTTTATACGGTGACAAAGGTGAAAAAGGTGAAGATGAACGTCACTTTATTACCCTGACCTTCTGTACTAGAATAAAAAAAATTACAACTCAAAATTCGGTCAAAAAAGTGAGAGGAGGAAGTAGGAGTATTTCTCCGAGAAATCAAGGCGAAGTTAAAGACAGCAATCACACCATAGTAGACATGTAGACTCCAAGAACTATAAAGAGGGTAGTCAGGAGTAAGGTCGATCACTAAGTAGGTCGGGTCAGAAAATGTACTACATGAGACGTTTATTCAATTTATTTACCATTGTTATGTGTAGGAACTGCCTGAGGAAAGGGTTAAAATTTGACCAGGTAACAAAGTACGGGTCAAGATTGACAACGAAAAACCAGGTGTATGTCTAAAGATTCCTCTGTCCATTCCACCAGACCATAAGAGTAGAGAAATTCTTTAAAAGGTGTGAATCAAAACTAGATGTGTCAGTCTCCGAAATCACATCAGTTACTTCGTCTCATCTACAAAAAAACCTTGGGGGAACAAAAAAGGTCTTAAGTTGTTTACAACCGATAAACTAGAGACAAAGGAGACTGAGAAGTTTTTGGTCGAATATGTAGACCTTTTAGAACCGAGTGTCTAAGGACTTCTGAGCGAACTTTCTAAAACTCGTAATGGGACGATCGTATACTTTACTCACGTCAGTATACCATCAAACTTGTCAGAAACCGTAACGGGAAGAAACCCTAATCTTACTTTTGACTATAAAAGGTCAGGACTCTGGTTACGATACATAAGGTTTGAACGAGTATCAAACTAACATCGTGAAATCATTGTAGTAGAAAATTCTAAACTTTATCGAGTCGACCTTAAGGTAGTGGAGATGATCGAAACAAGTATCATTACGAAGGATTCCGTGTGATCTGAAGTGTGAGGTCTTACGGACCGAGATCTACTCATTGACTTGGTCCGTCCGATAACAAGTACCCCGGATCCTCAGTCTGTTTTGACTCGTGTGTGCGTTGGGAATTCTATTGACGTGGTCTTTGACCGAATTAAACCTCTTATATCTAATATCATTTAGAGAGTTAATTTGTATAATTTTTAGACTTATTACTGTTATGATTTTATTGTCTTACATATGAAAGGTTGTCAATCAAGGTTTAAAATGTCATTTTTATATCTATTTTGTTAATAAGCTGTTAAATTTTAAATTAAAATAACAATCAAAGTTCTTCACTGTTATTTTCATTTACAATATACACAATGTATTTCGAGGATTAATAAAATTTACGACACGTCGAATCCTATATTTTCACAAACATTTATCTACGATATTTTAAAGTGACCCTAAGTTAGACCGAGATAACGAAAGAAAGATGACTCTCTGTTTAATTAAATAAAACTGTACAAACTTAAGTTATATAAACGTTTAGTCATGGTTAATTCCTTGACAAAAATATAGAAGATATTCCCTTAAATTACTTTTACCCTTCTTTTTTTTTTTATGGGTGGTCTTGAGGATAATAAACATTGGAACCTTATTAACATAGTCCCATTAGATTAAAATGCATAAATTGGTTCTTTTTGTCAAATGTTTTCTGTACTTAGTTCTTTCTCTACGGTCGAAAGGGTCTCAAGAATCCTACCTGACATCTATTCTTTTACCCGTTTTCTGGTTACCAATCTTCAACAAAAAATTTAGAAAAGACTTTCCACGAAAGATAACAATCTTCAAAACGAAGATAAGTCTGGGTGTTTCACAAGGGTAAACCTTCTGTTCTTTTGACTCCAGGACTTATCATTTATGAAAGTAAATATTTTCCGGGGATCTACCCTAAGTCTATTCTTACCGAACTTATAGTACAGAAACCCCCCTTTCCCCTGAAACAGGGACACTGAAAGGAGAAAGAAAAAGAAGGGTTTGAGATGAGTGGTCCGAAGTCAGAATCAAGATATCGTTACTTACAGTAAAGTACCTGATCTTAATTCGACTCTTTTGAGAGGAAACTAAGATTATTGAGACTCAAATATAAGACTGAGAGTATAAATGATCAATGTACTGGGACCTTTTTAAGAATCAAAGAGATTAGAATCAAAAATAGATACTTTACCCTTTAATTAATCTAGTCTTCTAATAACTCAAAGGATTTCCTATATTATACATGTTTTTCAAAAGGAATGGGAAACGTATATTATCCATGAGGTATTTAATATCTGTAACAATCATGTAATAAAATATTCGATACGAAGACTTTCAAACGAAAGTTATAACATTACTATATATCGAAACAGAATATCTGTCATCTTTGTTATTTTTATTTTTATCTTGATCTTATACACATCAATAATTTAGATAGAACCGATTATAACAAGTGAAGTTAAGTCAGTGAGTCAGAACAAGCTGAAAAACACTCGGGTACTTGGAGTCGTGTGGTCCGGGGGGACAAGCAGGGGTTGACGGTCTCAAGTGGGTTTGGGTACAAGTGTCTCAACCACTACGGTATGTCGGTAGAGTAGGAGTCAGCATGGGAAGAGGAGGACGGGAGTTAGAAAGGGTCGTAGTCCGAGAAAAGTTTACTCAGTCGAGAAGTGTAGTTCCCCGGTTTCATAACCTCAAAGTCGAAATTGTAGCCAGGGAGGTTACTTGTGGGTCCTGACTAGAGGAAATCCTACCTGACCAACCTAGAGGAACGTCAGGTTCCCTGAGAGTTCTCAGAAGAGGTTGTGGTGTCAAGTTTTCGTAGTTAAGAAACCGCGAGTCGGAAGAAATATCAGGTTGAGAGTGTAGGTATGTACTGGTGACCTTTTTGGTATTAGTGCTGATCTGCCTGGAAACAACCGTTTCATTACAGAGACGAAAAATTATACGACAGTTCCAACCAGTTTTGAAAGGAAGGTTCCTCGTTCTCAGAAAATTAAAGTACTGACGTCAGTGGTAGACGTCACTAAAACCTCGGGTCTTTTTATTTCAGTCGGTGATAAAGGTGACAAAGGGGTAGATAAAGGGTACTTCACTACCCTGACTTACGGTACTAGAATCAAAAGACTTACAACTCGAAATTCGGTTGAAAAAGTGAGAGGAGAAAGTAAAAGTAGTTCTCTGAGAAATCAAGAAGAAGTGAAAGACGGTATTCCCACCACAGTAGACGTATAGACTCCAATAACTACAAAGAGGACCGTTAGAACTAAGGTCGAACACGAAGGAGATCGAGTCTCAAAGAGTACTACATGAGACGTATATTCAATTTATTCAAATTAATGGGGACCTCCAGGTCCGGACCCAGGTCTCGATGGTGGGACTCTCGCTGCTCCTCCGTCACCGGGACTAACTCGTAACCGTGACATTCCGGGTCCGGTACCCCGTCGTCCACTCCGTTTCTCGGACAAGAGGTACCTCGTCCGGACCCTCCATCACCCCGAAGATGGTCCACCTATTAACGATTTTGGTGTCATCATTATAATAGTAAACAGATTGAGTTACTTTGATTAGGTACGACACTCCTCGGTGGGTTCTGCCTACCCAGTACCACCTCTCCAGACTATCTTACACCAGGTGACCTCTTCCCTTACCTTTGGTGAAGTCATAAGAACGGAACTCCTGGGGTAATTGTCATACTTTTCCGTTTTACGATCCTGTGACTTTCTACTTGAGGGGTCCAGTCATCCACGGGTTATACGATGACCTCTAGTCACCTCTTTATTGAGGTCTTTCTTACTTCTCTACCTCGGTTTCGTTTTTGTTGTGGGTCGACACTTACCCTGACCACTACCTTCGTCCCAAACTACGACATTTCTCGTTATAACGTTTCCTTGGACCTTGCAAACCAGGTGCTTAGTTCCGTTTAACCTTCACCAGTTTGTCCTCTACTGTTCTAACTTGTAACTACAAGATCCCTAGTCGCTTGATTCTACCTGACCTTACCCACTTAAATTGAGTCTACTGGTAATATAGATGATGACATTCGTCCTTAGGGAGTCTTCTTTACCTCGTCGGTAGTATCAGTTGTTTTCTCAGACTTTACGTCATCATGAACCTAGTTAGAGTTTTTGCTGTCTTACTAGAGACAAGCAAAGGTTCCGTTTGGTGAACTATAGTACCATTAAGTTCAGATACGGGACTGGTCATTACGACTTCTACAACTTCAACTTGTCAAGATACTTCTGGATGTTCCGGTAAGATCTTGATTGTGGGTTTCTTCTACAGGAAAAGTAATATCCCCTGACCTTACGTTTTCATCCTTCAGTTCTTTGTGGACCTCATTGTCCGTTTAAACCGGAACCTCATGCCTTACTTCGTCCCGTTTCCGATTATCTCAACACGGGTCTCTTGTGTGACCAGTATCGTTTGTGGGAGAAGGTTGTTGTGTTCTCTTCTGAGATGTGTACCTGTAGTGGTCTACCAGTTGTGACTTTACTCTAACTAAGATAAGAAACGTCAGTTTCTGCCTCTTCGAGATATATCAGTCGTTTTTGTTCTGACCCTCGACTGATACCGAGTCTAGTACTTGAGGAATAACGGTTTAAGTCTGACTTTAACTTTTTTTCACCTCTTTTGGTGATCTGGTAAGTCCATACTGAATTTAGTTTAGGGAATACTGACATGTCACCTTCACTCTTTATCTAAATTCCCGATTATAACATCTACTACAAAATACGGAAGACTAAAAGGGAAAATTCAAGAGTCAGTGTGTAGTTAAAATGTAGATTTTACCCTATTATAAAAAGAAAAATGATAAAAATCTCGAAATTTAAGTATCTGTAAAACCTCAGTAAGTTTTGGTTCTCCCTCTGCCACCCTACTAAACCCTCTTACCGTAGCTTTGTACACATGATAACACATCTTTACTTCGTAGTCAGATACAAGCTATGTCCTATTTCCTACGAACCCCGACCATGTGCCCCTACTAGGTCTCTCTACTATACCCCACCCTCCAACCTCCCCCTAAGTCCTAACCCTCGAGCATATATGGGGCACCGTCTAGGTACAGTTACATACCGTTTTGGTTATGTCATGACATTTCATTTTATTTCATTTTTATTTTAAATTTTTTTTTTGTTGGTTGATCATATCCCACCCTAACCATATCTGACGGATACTTCGAATTTTTGTTACTGTTGTTTTAGTCAATTGTACATTACTAACATACGTGTCTGCAAATAAGTAAGTAAGTCATTCATAAATAACTTGTACATGATACACGGACTGTGAGTGATCCGTTATCTTCGTGTTTCCGTCCAATCTCCTCCACTTAACACGTCAGTGACTCGAATATCGAAGTGTTTGTCTGTTAACAAATTTGTCAATATCGATTTACATCATCTGTGTAAGTATAGTCTATGGATCAATCTTTAAATCCTCTTACGTTACCGTGGGGTGAGGTCATGAGAACGGACCTTTTAGGGTACCTGCCTCCTCGGACCACCCGACACCAGGTACCCCAGCGATTCTCAGCCTGTGCTGACTCGCTGAAGTGAAAGTGAAAAGTGAAGTTACGTAACCTCTTCCTTTACTGTTGGGTGAGGTCACAAGAACGGACCTCTTAGGGTCCCTACCCCCTCGGACCACCCGACGGCAGGTAACCCAACGTGTCTCAACCTGTGCTGACTTCGCTGAATCGTCGTCGTCGTCAATCTTTAAATCACCTTTTGTTTGTACGTGGTGAATATAAAATATAAGGAGTGTAAGGATGTTTCAATGATATTCATCTTTGTCCCCAGACACACCAAACTACTTTGCCGATCTGGTCCTTATAAGTAAAGTCCGACCAACTAAATGAATGATTTTTATCCAGTATTACATAAATATACGAATCATTACTGGAGACTCTTTTGTCAAAACGTAAAACCGAATAAATGGAGGTTTTCTTACAAAGGAAAGGGGAAATGTCTCCTTTAATATGTAAACCTAAAAGTATTCTCACACTATCATATCAAACTTTAAAATTTTCCCGTACTGTCATTTGAAAACTTCGTAAGAGATTACAAAAATAAAAGATAACTAAGGTGATCTGAGATACGGTAATCCATATATACTTTAACAGTATATTTCTACTCTTTAGTGGTATCTTAGAACTTTATATAATCACATCAGTACGTGTATTGTAGTTTTTTCTCCTTTACAATGAAAACAGTTTATAAATTATAAAGTTAAGTTTAAGAAGTAAATTGTCGGACGTTACGTCTTCTGGGGTTGAACTAAGGACCCAGCCTTTCGAGGAGACCTCTTCCCTATACGATGGGAGAGGTCGTGGGAACCCGAAGGGATCACCGAGTTGTTCTTCGGTGGACGTCACACTCTCTGGACCCAAACCAAGGACCTAACTTTTCTAGGGGACCTCTACCCTTTCCGATGGGCGAGATCATAAGACCGGACCTCTTAAGGTACCCGACATATTAGGTACCCCAGGGTTTATCTGTGCTGACTCACTGAATGAAAATGAAGTAAAGGATGCAAATTGTCAACTCACTTACATGATAGAGTTTTCATTGTCATTTTCATCTGTAAGTTTAAGACGATCTTAGAGATTCTTTCTTTCTCTATTATTCAGTAAAAAGTAACACAGTTAGTATGGGATCTTTCTATCATTTGCAAATATTAGTACGGCAGATCCATCCTTCTATATATCAGTCATAAGTCACGGTATTCTATGTATTTGAGTAACAATAAAATCCTTCGGTCCTATAAAGTAAAGGTAAATTTTGAAAACGGTTTCTTCAACGTTAATTACGTAATTAAGATGTAAATCAAAAATTGTACTACGTAAAAATATATACATTTATACACATTATAATAAGTCAACATTCTTTTTCTTCTCTTAGAACGGTAACACTGTTGTACTTGTCTGGTATTCCCGGATACAAATGACTTTATCCAGTCACTTCCGTTTATGACATACTAGAGTGATTATACACTTTAGATTTATTTTTACCTTTGAGTCTCTTTGTCTCTTGTTCGAATACCGACGGTCTTTATCCTCCTCCCCCCATCCGCCACTCCTTTGGTCCATTTCCGTCAGTTTTCCATGTTCGAAGATCAATATTCTGTTCGTTCAAGACTCTTTCTTACATGTCATACGGTTGATATCAATTTTTATGATATAACATACGAACCAACGATTTTCTCATCTATAATTTTCAGGAGTAGTACTCTTGTTTTAATTGATATACTCCACTACTTACAATTGATTTAAATAGAATCATTAATAAAATATTATGTATTTTAAAGTTTAATAACGGAACGTGTCAAAATTTACTTATGTTACAACGCACAGTTAATATAGAGTTATTTCGACCTTTTTATCAATATCAATGTGTAGAGGATCCTCTTCCGTTACCGTGGGGTGAGGTCGTGAGAACGGACCTTTTAGGGTACCTACCTCCTCGGACCACCCGGCGTCAGGTGCCCCAGCGATCTCAGACTATCCTGACTCGCTGAAGTGAAAGTGAAAAGTGAAAGTACGTAACCTCTTCCTTTACCGTTGGGTGAGGTCACAAGAACGGACCTCTTAGGGTCCCTGCCCCCTCGGAGTACTCGACGGCAGACACCCCAGTGTGTCTCAGCCTGTGCTGACTTCACTGAATCGTCGTCGTCGTCGCTTATAGAGGATGGGTCGAAAAAATTTGGATATACCGTAGGGATCAATAATTTAAAACTTTCTTCAAATTTTTCCGACTGTCCAACAAGACTGTTTGGTCTTAATCGTAGTTGTAAAGGGGAATTTATCCCATTAAATAATAAATCTTAGGTAATCTATTTCTAAAGCCTCTTCCGTTACCGTGGGGTGAGGTTATGAGAACGGACCTAGGTCAGGTACCCCAGCGATTCTCAGCCTGTGCTGACTCGCTGAAGGGAAAGTGAAAAGTGAAAGTGCGTGACCTCTTCCTTTACCGTTGGGTGAGGTCACAAGAACGGACCTCTTAGGGTCCCTGCCCCCTCGGACCACCCGACGGTAGATACCCCAGCGTGTCTCAGTCTGTGCTGACTTCGCTGAGCCGTGGTCGTCTATTTATAAATTTACAGGTAAAAGATCTTTGACTAAGTGGTCCGAATGATACAGACTAACCGTTAAAATAAAAGGAGAGAAAAAACATATTACGGTATGTAACTCTTTACTTTTATATCTTTATTTTATTAGTACATTTGTGGAGAATGTGGACCTTATATATATATATATATATATATATATATATATAAATCAAACTCTACATTTACAATATTTTAATCTTTATTACGTGTTATCGTAAAAACTTCTGTAAAAAATTTACGATTAAAAAAAATTGAAATAAAACTACACCTGTTGAAAATTTCAGAAATGACTGAAACGAAGGCAAAAAATACAAAACAAAAGAAACCCTAAGTTTCAAGTCGTATGTGGCATCTTTAATGAACGAATGGTCCAAAAGTTACAGAAGGGTTATGAGTATCCTGTTTTGAGTTTAGAAATTACACGGGGTTTAAAGACGGAGTAGAATGTCATCGAATAAAAGTAAGAAAGAAGGAGTCGGTATGTCTGGAAGAAATTTAGAACCTTACACAAAAGAAGGAAAAGTTAAATCTTAAAAATCTCTTATTTAAAGAAAAATTAAGGACTTGGGTGATATAAGGAAATGGATGTTCAAATTAATAATGAATAAATATAGAGTTGAGCAAAAATAAAAAATTAAACGAGACTATAGGGGGTAACGACGTAACATATTAAACAAAATCCACGAGTATTTTGATACAAGGAAAGAAGTTACAATGAATCTTTAAACATAAATATTAGACAAAAAATACTAGTAAAGTAATTAAAAACAGATGATGAGTATTTTAGAGACTCCTATACTTAGTACATCTTAAACAAGTCACAATGATAAAGATGACGTCAATACACAAGTCAGTTATAGGTGACTATCTTACTCTTTTCTTTCATTACGTTGAACTTATGCCGTCAGTAAAATGTAGTAAAATTTGTAAAAGTTACCAACACAAAAGGATACTTAATATGTGAAATCTCTCTCGTACTCAAGGGATGATTGACAAGACAAAATATGAGACACATATCGTAACACGATTGTAAAATTTTATAGTAATTTAATCACCTGTTGATATGACCCACTTGATTGTTTTAAATTTCATTTACTCAAAACTAAAAAGACGAAGTAGAAAAAGTGGGATGAGACTTGACTTTAAGTATCGAGTTTCTTGTAAGACTCTTGAAGACATTTTTCTGTTCATTTTATATGGTAGTCACTCCGTCTTTATCCGAAGTGTTTGTTAAGACATTCCCTGGACCTGTAGAATTTGAACTGAGATTTGACACCCTTATATAGAGATATACTGTTAACAACTTCCTTAATAAAGTAAATATTTCTACTAATCTTCTACTATCGTTCTTATTGTTGATGAAAGAATTCGTACAAAAGACTTGGAGCATTACATGTTTCGAGAAATAGAGTATATATTTCATTAATAACCTAGGAGTCCCTCATTGAACGGGTTTAAGTTGCTTGTCTACTACTCACAACGTCGGTCCTAAATTTGGAATCCTGGGGTAATTAATACAATAAAAAGAAGATTTTTTAAATGTAAATGATACTTGTTTTATTTTCATCTCATGGTGTAATATACAACATGAACTTGGTTTTAAAGAGTGTCCGTCTTTACGTTGCTTTCTTCTCTTATATATTATTGAGAAAAATATCTTCTCGAACGAAATTTAAGATTTGTCACATAAATTTTACTTGACAATCTTGAACTCAGGAAATAACAACCTTCTGAACGAAGTGAGACGAGATACTCGTTTACAGTTTGATATGTATTGGAACTTTTACACTTCCTCTTTAACTTAAGGTACACCTATGTCTCTTTCGGACACTTTGGACTTTACTTCCTAACAGTCTCAATAAGAAAACTATCAATTTCTCCGTTTTATATAATAGAAACTCCGTTCTATAATCATCACGGTATTTTTCTGTCCTTTCCAATAGAAGTTCATTTCAGTCGAGAATATAGCTTACTATTTAGATTTAATTTTCTCTTTTGTTGTAATCATTAATTCATTACGAGAGACTTACAGTCAAATGAAATATAAAAATCAAAAGTACATCGAAAGAAAAAGTAAGAAACTTCAGTTTTGGTTATCAAAAGAGATTTGATGACATAAATAACTAATTTTAGAAAAAAGTTTTAAGGGTTCAGGTTTAAATATACCAAATATATTCTTATTACCGTTACAAGGAGTTATATACCATTGAAATTAAAAGAACTTATTATTTTATTGATTTTGACGAGTGAGTGGTAAAGGAACTGGTAATACTATCGTAACAAAAGTAAAAAGTATCATATATTTATACCTAAAGACCTCAATTTTAATACGAAAAGAGATAAAAACATATAGTCCTTCATCTGAATAAAAAATCTCAAGAAACATTTTAGATGAGAGAAATAAGTCATATTTTGGTAAACTCCTTGAATATAACCTATTTTTATCACGTTTTACAAAACATAAAATAAAAAATATTCTAATTAAGTGTAATTAGACGTTTCATAGTTAAAAATGAAATTATCCTTTTTATTATGCTAATACAAGAAGAAAGTTCCCATAAAATTTAAAAAAATTTTTCTATCCTATAAATATACATACAATAAGAATAAAACCTAAACTATATAATGTAAACCTATTATGATTTTTAACTTTTACTAAATACTATAAAAAATTCTCAATCGTTTTATTGTTGAACAAGTTCTCCAATTATTTTTCTGGAATCCTTATAAACGGGGAAGACAAAAGATATATATGTTTATATTTAAAACTCAAAGATAAAACACCTTTAATGTAAAATTTTATGTATTTAGGGATTTTTAATTATATTATTTATACTGTAATTTAGTACGTTTCAAATTATCAGTTACAACTATGTGAAGGTAAAATTTATTTATAGTTTTATATAGGTATACCCATTGTATAAAAAAGTCTTTTAGACATTTGTTAATAGAAACCATTTTAGCACTATTCAACATATCCTATGACGTAAAGGGTAAGTTTTAGTTATAAGTGTAAATCTGACATACTAGATAAGGTTTGTACAACTGGAAAGGTACTATAAATGGAGATTTTGAGTGCTGTTCACTTAGGGTCACACGAATTCAGAATCAAGTAGTAGAACTCTTCCGGTTTACAGTAAGACGATTTACGATTGAGTGAACTGGATGTCCTCAGTTAGATCAGAGTTCATTGCGATATACAGACTTGATGATAACCCTAAAACTACAAAGACAAACCTAATTTACTTTCTACATATTTTACACAAAAGACGGATACTGTCATTTTCACAAAAGGTCTTCTAGGTTCATTATTAACCGACTTTTGGAGAATAGTCAATACCTGTGTACACCATCGTTACTCCCACGGAGTATCTCGAGACTGATATCCTTCGTGTGAAGTGGTTCCAAGATCAGCGACACGAGACGACATAAACAACGACAAGTCAGTAAATCAGTACAGACTGAGAAACTCTGGGGTACCTGACGTCGGGTAGTCCGACAGGACAGGAAGTGATAGTGGCCTCATCGAGTTTAAGTACTGGTGACTCAGCTTCTACGGTAGGTTGGTAGAGTAGGAGACAAGAGGGGAAGAGGAGAACGGGAGTTGGAAAGGGTCGTAGTCCCAGAACAGATTACTCAGTCCAGAAGCGTAGTCTACCGGTTTCATACCTTAAAGTCGTTATGAGGAAGGTTAATTATAAGTCTCAACTAAAGGAAACCCTAACTGACCAAACTAGAAAAAGAACGGGTTCCCTGAGAGTTCTCAGAAGAGGTCGTGATGTTAACTTTCGTAGTTAAGAAGTCACGAGTCTTAAAAAAAATAACCGATTGAAAGTGTAGACAATTACAACTACCCTTTTTGGTCTCGAAACTGATACACCTGGAAACAGTCGTTTCCCTACAGAAACGAAAAATTTATACGTCGGATACAAACATTATAAAAAAGACAAATATTTTTTCTAGTAAAAGGATTCTAGACGAATATCTATTACTATTTCTTTTCGTCTACAATTCCGTTAAGGGAAGGACCCTTTGTATTCTATAGAGACGATACCAAACTGAGGGGTCTATAGTACGTCTTAGAACGATTTTATTATGTAATCAGTGAGTTTACTGTGTCATCCGATCCTACAATAAATACTCGAAAAGAGGGACAAGAAGTGAACTCCAGTCTTACGTACACGAAAGATACAAGAAGATCGAAATATCAAGGAAGAATAAAGAGAGGGTGTCTAAAAAGGAGATTATTTTATGAACGAACGATTTAGAGTAGTACTATAGACGAATAATCTTCTGTTTGGACTTGATTGTGTACTGGAATTCCCCTAGTTTTAAGGTTCCCTCATAATCATAGAACTTTATATATTTAATTTAAGTTTTATAAGTACTTGTATATGTCTTTTTCAAAATCTTTGTTTCTACTTTTTAAAATTTCCTATAATTATATCTTAAATTATATGTGTAATTTCATAAGTATATAACTGTATAATTTTACTGCTACTTATGTAACTTACGAATTATATACAATTAAATACACCCTTGTTTTTTCTTTCGGGACTGACACTATCAATTGGTAATAATTTTTATTGTTACATCTTCTCGAACAGTATACTTAAATAAATTGATCTTACTCTTTGACCTTAAGTATAAAGAAAGTCACGTCGTTGATGTACCAATGATAGTAAAAAAAAGAAGGTATAATTACCGTCCGTAATGGTAGATACGTCTCAAGAGAAAGGGTTATTCATGTTGGGATTAGTTTTATGGGCGAGTATTAATTCTCCTCTCATAATAAACAGTGTGGAGGGGAATTCCTTCTTCAAATCGAGTCAAAGTAAAGTTGACATCGTTTTGTACGGTGGGGTTTTATCTGACGAAACCATATAACTAACAAAACCCGTCATCCATGAATTTTTTACCGTTTACGTCACTCTTCGAAAAAAACTCAAGGGAATAGATAGATTTCTGTCTAGAAGGTTTTCCTTAAGTTAGTAGTACTTAAGAAAAGTTCCTCAAAGTGACTCGTCCTTTCTAACTTAGAAAAGTGTCCTCTCCTCTGATCTTAACCTATCGTGTAGGTCCGTTTGAGACGGACTTGATAGTGTGTAAGGTAGACAAGATTCCCAGGGTAAGTGTAAAGGATTTTAATAAATGATGGAGGGTTCTCCGGACGTGGAGGGAGGGGTAAAGGATAATTCTAACATAAATTAGGTCTTAAGATTTCAGTGGACAAACTTAATAGGTAGAAGGACACATATAGAGTACATACGTACTCTATGTACACAAATATTTGAACAAGTGAAAAGAGAACAATTAAACAGAAAATACTGTTCTTAGAGTCAATTATTTAGACTTCCTATGTTCTTTTCTATAAAAAGAAAGGGATGTATCAGTGTAATAAACTTTACTGATTTGATATCTTAACTACTTTCAAACCTTTTTTTACGCATGTTTATTAAATTTCCTCATTTATACGACTATTATTGGAGTCGTACTTCTTATTGAAGGGTTATAAGTATTGATATGTTTCTAACTTCTCCGTTTAAAGAGTGTTGACAGTCAAAGAATCTCCTTGGGTCAGTTGAAACACCGTTCCTATAACCTCCTTAGTTTTTAATTTAATAATCGGACTTATTTACCAGAAATACCGGATAAAGTAAGTAAAGTACCATACTGAAAATCTTATCTTAAAAATACTCATCCTAATTGGATAAAAAGACAGAAGATTACTTTTAGTTTACCACTTTTTACCAAATTTAATATATTCTGACTTATACAAAATCTCTTTGAATTGACAGACTTACAATTATTGAGTTTTAAATACTAATAAACACATTTCAATACTGGTTGGATCTATCGTATAACTTTTCGTCTCTGTAATGAAACGGTTGTTTCTAGACAGATCGGTTCCGATACTAAAAAGGTCACCAGTACACACCTACACTCTCAACCTGACACTTCTTTCGACTCGTGACTTCTTAACTACGAACAAAAAAATTTTTTACTAATAATAATAATAAAAAAATGAAATGTTGTAACATAACCAAAACGGTGTATAGTTGTACTTAGACGGTACCCATATGTGTACAAGGGTTAGGACTTGGGGTGAGGGTGGAGGGACGGGGTGTGGTAGCGTCGTGACAAATATTATCGGTCCTGTGCCTTCGTTGGATCTACAGGTAGTCGTCTACTTACCTATTCTTTCAACACCATGTATATGTGTTACCTCATAATGAGTCGGTAATTTTTCTTATGTAAACTTAGTCAAGATTACTCCACCTATTTTGACCTCGACTAATATTTCTCACTTCGTTCGGTCTTCCTTTTTGTGGTTATGTTATACGATTACTTAACTACGAAAACTTGACACCACAACCTCTTCTGAGAACCCTCATGGAACCTGACGTTCCTGTAGGTTGGTCAGGTAAGACTTCCTCTAGTTGGGACCCTAAAGAAACCTTCCTTACTACGATTTCGACTTTGAGGTCATGAAACCGGTGGAGTACGCTTCTCAACTGAGTAACCTTTTCTGAGACTACGACTCTCCCTAACCCCTGTCCTCCTCTTCCCCTGCTGTCACCTACCCTACCGACCTACCGTAGTGACTGAGCTACTTGGACTCAGACTCACTTGAGGCCCTAAACCACTACCTGTCCCTCCGGACCGCACGACGCTAAGTACCCCAACGTTTCTCAGTCTGTGCTGACTCGCTGACTTGACTTAACTTGACTCGTCGATTATTAGTCTGAATAACCCCCTTTTTTTTACTTCGGTCGACGTAATAAAACTCTTCCCTCCCAACGAAGTTGTTGGTTTCTATTTCTTTACAGTAATTGATATTCTTTAAATAAAGTTCCCTTCCTTTCTTTCCCTCTTATTTCACCCTACTAAACTTTTAGTTTATACTAGGTTATTTTTTATTTTTGTATATGTCCTTTTTACATCCTACTTGTTTCTATCCGTTGACACCTTTTCATTAATTTGTTACACTACTCCGATTTTTCCTCTATGTGTAATAAAATAGTTTCAGACAAAAATATGTTAATATAATCTGAAGTAAACGATAATAAAAAAGGGGGATCATGTCCCTTCCTTTGAGAGTGTGAGTCACAAAAATTAACGGACAAAAGTCCCCCTTTTCCACTCTAATCTTACGGGAAGAACGTAGATGAAAAAAAAAAAAAAATTCACGAAAGTGGAGGTTTATTTGGATACAGTTCATCGTATAAGACGGTAAGAAATTGAGATTGTTTTTCCTATTAATTCCTAATTAATGTAACGAATCGTAGAGACCTTAAAAACACGTAAGGTGACTCTGTCATTAACTTGGACTTTTTTTTTTTATTGTCTCCCTTCCCCTGTATACTTCAATTATGTAAAGACGGAAATAACGAAAGACCAAGGGAAATAAAGAGTAAGTAAAGAGAAAAAGAAACAAAGAAACAAAGGGAGAGTGAGAGAAGGGGAGAGGGAAGGAGAGGGGGAGAAAAAGAAAGTACTTCACTTTGACACAGTCAGAAGTGTCGTTAAACTTTATAACATCCGTAAAATTGTTTCTAAGACCAACTGGTATATTTTTCTTATATGGTATTTGTTTATTTTATGAAAGAGTATTTATCATCAAAATTCTACTGTTTGACCTTTTATAACATTGTATATTAAAAATTTTTCGAAGATTTTACTAATTATATAATACCCTAATCAGTATTGATCGATTATACTGTTGTTTAGATTTAAATAACGAGTGTATTGTCAAGTAACTCCCGAAGGATTCTTTCGTCGAGAAGAGATTCGTCTCTAAGTCTCTGGATCCAGGGAAAATAGAACATAAAGATGTTGACAGTTGTATACCTAGGGTTTCAAGGAGTCCATAACAAAGGTAAAGTGAGTGGGTTCCCTTTTTCCAATTAACTCCGGTTCTTTACCACATCTGTTATAACAAGGTGTAAAATAACCGGTCTTGAGTCAGTGTCCCTAGGTGATCGTTCACTCTGATCCTTTTCACGAGATCGACATATCGGTCCTCCCTCTCCTTTCCTAAATCCTTCCTGGGTCCGTAAAGACGATAAGTGATAAGTTTTTTAGAAATTTTTTTACCTCTCTATTAACTACTTCTTTTATCAAAAGTGGGAATCCAAAGAAAAATTCTTATCAAGTGTAAAATGTAGTTTAAATTCGGATACATTTATAAATTCATGTTTCCTCTTCCCCTGGTGTCTCCTACTCTACAAACCTACCGTAGTAGCTGAGTTACCTGTACTCAGACTCGTTTGTGGTCCTATATCACTTCCTGTCCTTTCGGACCGTATGACGTCGGGTACCCAAACGTCTCCCAGTCTGTACTGACTCCCTGACTTGCTGTTGTTGTTGTAAATGTAAATAAGCATTACGTCGTAAAAGATAGTCATAAACTGTACTGAAAACATAATAGGTCCAAAAGACCGACTTACTGTTTTTTTTTTGTTTGTTTTTTTTTTTTTTTGTTAGGACAAATCATAGATTTGTGATAATTCAGGTAATACCGTTAATATGACTAAGAACATATCTTAAAAGAAACATTTGACATTCTACGTTGTTCTAATACATTTACGGAAATACACGGTCTTATTATTTACTTGAACTATCAGTTCCTGTGATAAACGTTAACAATCTTTACAAGAAGACCTTCCAGTTTCTTAAGAAGGTGTATAAGATTACACTGATAAAATTAAAATCGTGGTTTATTAACCGATCGAAAAGAAGAGTCAATTGTCGAAATAATTACTTTAGATGGACGTCAATCATCAAAATACGTCTCTGCTATTCTTTACCATTTAATAAGTAACTTGTTTTGTAGGCATAAAAATTTTCACTGCAATTCGTTTCTGTGAATTTTTTTTCTTTAACAAGCTCGTTACGGGATTACGTTATGTACTAGAACCGGAATTACACGTTATAAAATCGATTTTCTCAATTCCTCGTGATATTACCTCTCTAGACCTCCCTTTATAGATAATGATTCCTTCACCAAGGTTCCTTTCGTGTCCTTTTTTTTTTTTTCTTTTTTTCCTATAGTTAATGACTCAAATAAATTTCCCTTCCACAATGTGTCCTGTGAAAAAAGAAGAAACCCCTGAAAGTTTCTTTCTGATCTAAACTCCACTCTTCGAAATCTCTTGTTCTCACCCTTAATACAACTCAACTTCGACTCCCTATAGACTTGACTGGATTTTATGATCCATGTTCAAAACATTGTTAGACTAGATCCATTCACCTCTTTATTGAGGTCTTTTATACTTTCCTACCTCCGTTTCGTTTTTGTTATGGGTCAACACCTATACTGACCACTATCTTCTTTCCAGGTTACGACATTTCTCGTTATAACGTATCCTTGGACCTTACAGTCCAGGTACTTAGTTCCGTTTAACCTTCACCAGTTTGTCCTCTACGATTGTCATTTGAAATTGTAAGATCCTTAGTCGTTTGATTTTACCTGACCTACCCACTTAAATAGAGTCTACTGGTAATATAGATGATGACATTCGTCCTTAGGGAATCTTCTTTACCACATCGGAAGTATCAGTTGTTTTCAGACTTTACATCATGAACCTACGTTAGAGTTTTTACTGTCTTACTAGAGACAAGTAAAGGTTCCGCTTGGTAAATCATAGTGTCATTAGGTTCAGATACGGGACTGGTCATTACGACTTCTTCGACTTCAACTTGTCAAAATACTTCTGGAAGTTCTGTAAGATCGTGATTGTGGGTTTTTTCTACAGGAAAAGTAATATACCCCGACCTTACGTTTTCATCCTTCAGTTCTTTGTAGACCTCATTGTCCGTTTGAACCGGAACCTCATGTCTTACTTCGTCCAGTTTCCGATTGTCTCAACACGGTTCTCTTGTGTGACCAGTATCGTTTGTGGGAGAAGGTTGTTGTGTTCTCTTCTAAGATGTGTACCTGTAGTGTTCTACCAACTGTGACTGTAGTCTAACTAATATAAGAAACGTCAGTTTCTACTTCTTTGAGATATGTCAGTCGTTTTTGTTCTGGACCTCGACTGATACCGAGTCTAGTACTTGAGGAATAACGGTTTAAGTCTAACTTTAACTTCTTTCACCTCTTTTGATGATCTGGTAAGTCTATACTGGATTTAGTTTAGTGAATACTGACCCTAAAACTATATGTTCACCTTCGTCCTTTGTCTAAATTTCATGATCCAGACTGTCTGTCTCACGGACTTCTTGATAGATACCTGTCTCCAAACACTGGAACATATCCTTTGTCCTTAGTTCTAGTAAAGGTTCTTTTTCTTTGCGTTTTCAGTTTTATCAACAGACTCCTCCGGTGTGTTTATCGACACTTTTCTTCTCTTTGATTTCCTTTCCTCTTGTCCTTTCTATATGGGTAGACTTACGTCTCAAGGTTTCTTATCGTTCTTCTCCCTTGTTTCGGAAGGAGTCGTTAGTTACGTTTCTTTATCTCCTTTTGTTATCTTACCCTTTCTGATCTCTAGAGAAGTTCCTTTATTCTCTATTTTCCCTTATAAAGTACGTTTCTACCCGAGTTATTTCCTGTCTTTACCATCCATGGATTGTCTTCGTCTTCTACAATTCTTCTCCGTCGTTCTTATGTGTCTTCTTGACATGTTTTTTTTACAAGTGCTGGGTCTATTAGTGCTACCACACTAGTGAGTGGAGTCAAGTCAAGTCAAGTCAGCGAGTCAGCACAGACTGAGAAACGTTGGGGTACTTAGCGTCGTGCGGTCCGGAGGAACAGGTAGTGGTTGAGGGCCTCAAGTGAGTCTGAGTCTAAGTAGCTCAGTCACTCCGGTAGGTCGGTAGAGTAGGAGACGACAGGGGAAGAGCAGGACGGGGGTTAGGGAGAGTCGGAGTCTCAGAAAAGGTTACTCAGTTGAGAAACGTACTCCACCGGTCTCTTGACCTCAAAGTCGAAATCGTAGTAAGGAAGGTTTCTTTTGGGTCCCGACTAGAAGTCTTACCTGATCAACCTACAGGAACGTCAGGTTCCCTGAGAGTTCTCAGAAGAGGTTGTGGTGTGAAGTTTTCGTAATTAAGAAGTCACGAGTCGGAAGAAGTGTCAGGTTTAGAGTGTAGGTATGTACTGGTGTCCTTTTTGGTATCGGAACTGATCTGTCTGGAATCAGCCGTTTCATTACAGAGACGAAAACTTATACGATAGATCCAACCAGTATTGAAAAGAAGGCTCCTCATTCACAGAAAATTAAAGTACCGACGTTAGTGGTAGACGTCACTAAAACCTCGGGTTTTTTATTTAGGACTTTGACAAAGGTGACAAAGGGGTAGATAAAGGGTACTTCACTACCCTGGTCTACGGTACTAGAAGTAAAAGACTTACAACTCGAAATTCGGTTGAAAAAGTGAGAGAAGAAAGTGAAAGTAGTCCTCCGAAAAATCAAGGAAAAGTGAAAGACGGTATTCCTACCACAGTAGACGTACAGACTCCAATAACTATAAAGAGGGCCGGTAGAACTAAGGTCGAACACAAAGAAGGTCAGGTCGCAAAGAGTACTACATGAGACGTATCTTCGATTTATTCGTCCCACGGTTATATGTCGGAACTGTGCGGGGAAAAGGATAAACCTTGGTCAGACAACAAGGTACAGATCAAGATTGACAACGAAGGGATGGACGTATGTCTAAAGAGTTCTCCGTCCAGTCCACCAGCCCATAAGGGTAAAGAGAGTCTTAAAAGGTGACAAATAACACTGGGTGTGTCCGTTTCCGAAACCGTATCAATTATTTTGTCTTTATCTACAAAAGGACCTTGAGAGAACGAAAAAGGTACCAGGCTAGTGAGTGGATCTCGGTCTGTAAGACCTTGTACTTCAGTTCACCAGGAATCTTTCGTAGTGATGCTTGTTTCGATCACCTCCACTACCTTAAGGTCAATTCGATAAAGTTTAGGATTTTCTATTACGACACTTTCACGACATGAGTTAAACAGTCGTTTAAACCTTATGAGTCGTCACCGGTGTCCTGACCTTTTCCAGTCAAAAGTAAGGTTAGAGTTTCTTTCCGTCACTGTTTCTTAGGAGTATGATGACGTGTTAACGTGACTAGAGTGGGCGATCATATCATTACGAATTTTAAGAGGTTCGGTCCGAAGTCGTTATGTACTTGTCACTTGAAGTTCTACAAGTACGACCAAAATCTTTTCCGTCTCCTTGGTCTTTAGTTTAACGGTTGTAGGTGACCTAGTAGGTTTTTCGATCTCTCAAGGTCTTTAGTAGATAAAAACGAAATAATTGTTAAGTTTCGGAAACTGACACACCTAGTGTTATTTGACACCTTTTAAGACTTTCTGTACCCTTATAGGCTGGTGGACGGGACGGACAACTCTTTGGACATACGTCCAGACCTTCGTTGTAAATGTTAACCTGTACCTTGTTGACTGACCAAGGTTTATCCTTTTCGCCGTGCAGTTCCGACATATAACAGTGGGACGAATAAATTGAAGATACGTCTCATGGAGTACTCTTTTCGACCCGACCTCCTTCGTGTTTCACCTTAGTTCTAACGGTCCTCTTAATAGTTATTGTAGTCTATACGTCTACTGTGGTGGGAATACCGTCTTTCACTTCTTCTTGATTTCTCGAAGAACTACTTTCACTTTCTCCTCTCACTTATTGAACCGAATTTTTCGAGTTGAAAGTCTTTTGATTCTAGTACCGTAGGCCAGGGTAGTGAAGTACCGTTTATTTACCCCTTTGCAACCTTTGTCACAGTCTGAAATAAAAAGACCCGAGACTATAGTGACGACTACCACTAACGTCGGTACTTTAATTTTCTACGAATGAGGAACCTTTCACTTTCACTTCAGCGAGTCAGCACAGGTTGAGAAACACGGTGGCACCTGATATCTGGTGGTCCGAGGAGACAGGTACCCTAAGAGGTCCGTTCTTGTGACCTCACCCAACGGTAAAGGAAGAGGTGAGGAACCTTCCTTTCAATATTGGTTGGATCTGTCGTATAACTTTTCGTCTCTGTAATGAAACGGTTGTTTCACTTTTCACTTTCACTTCAGCGAGTCAGCACAGGCTGAAAACGCTGGGGCACCTGGCATCGGGTGGTCCGAGGAGAAAGGTACCATAAGAGGTCCGTTCTTATAACCTCACCCAACGGTAAAGGAAGAGGTCCCCTAGAAGGACTGGGTCCCTAACTTGGGTCCAGAGGACGTAACTCCGTCTGCGAAATTGGAGACTCGGTGGTCCCTTCGGGGCTTCCAGGTAGATTAGTTCCGATACCTAAAAGGTCACCAGTACATACTTACACTCTAAACCTGACACTTCTTTCGACTCGTGGCTTCTTAACTACAAAAACTGGACACCAAAACCTCTTCTGAGAACTCTCAGGGAACCTGACGTTCTTCTAGGTTGGTCAGGTAGGATTTTCTCTAGTCCGGACCCACAAGTAACCTTCCTGACTACAACTTCGACTTTGAGGTTATGAAACAGCTGGACTACGTTTCTTGACTGAGTAACCTTTTCTGGGACTACGACCTTTTCTAACTTCCACCCTCTTCTTTCCCTACCGTCTCCTACTCTATCTACCAACCTACCGTAGTGATTGAGTTACCTGTACTCACCCCAACGTTTCTCAACCTGTGTTGACTCGATGACTTGACTTGAGAAGTCATCTGAGACTTTCAGATGAGAAAGAAGTTCTTCGTCGAGTTTTGATACCACTCGTATAAGTCTGTGGTAATTCACACAGAGATTGTACGAAGGAATCATAAAACTGGAAGATAATAACACAAAAATGTCACATAATACGAAAAGTATATCAGGAAACGAAGGTTGAGTATCAACACTCGGAGACCTCACATTGCTGAAAACAGAAACAGGTCTTTCTCATTTAACTCTTTATGTCATATATCACTCAGAGGTAAGTTACAAAAACTCTTTTGACAGAGGTTGCCCAGGATTGTGTGATTATTTTCATGTAATTATAAAATTGAATTAACTTAAAACTTTTTAGTACTTTCTTTAATACGACATAAACGTCCACTCGAAATGTGTTATAGGAAAGTGAATGTAGGTTAGTACTTTGTTGGTACTTGTATATCACTAAAATCACAGTAATAAAAAAGTTATTTAAGAGAAAGATTATGTGTGTCACTTGACTTGACACAAGGGGACTTTAAGTATAAACTGTAGGATAGGAAGTCACCCTACAATAAACCTCTACCCCAGAACCCTCCATAGATCCAAATCTACTCTAGTACTTCGCCCCTGTGAATAGAACTCCAATCACGGAAACATCCTTTTCTATGGTCTCTGTACGAAAGAAAGTGAAAGGAGATACAGTCCAATGTCGTTGTTCCGTTGTCAGACGTTCGGTCCTTCTCTGGAAAGTGGTCTTGGGTTAGTGTGATTTAGGGATTAGAACTTGAAGGTCGGAGGTCTCGACACACTTTTATTATAGACAACAAATTCTGTGTCTTAGGAACTTTAAACAATGCTATCGGAGTGGACTGATTCTTATATATATGACTAAGATATCGACATTATATATAATATGCATATTTACATTTGTCTGTGTGTAAGAGAGTGAGTGACTAACATATCCATTATAGCAAATACTTAATTTACTACATTGATCGTCGGTGTTCTTTCATTTATAGATGAAAAATGGTGACTCTATTAATTAGTCAACGTTTAATTTGGGGATTTATATTATAACGTCAAAAGTTTCGATTGAAATTGATAAAATTTCTTAGGTAATAAGTAGTTTGTAAAGATTTTGACTATAAATATGATCTAATAGTAAATTCATATAATTGAAAATTTTATTTATAATACAATTAAATCTTTTCTTTGATTTTAATCCAGACGAAGTGACTATTTAAGTGTAATGTAGTTAAAACTCTCAATTTTCTTTTCTTTTGTTTTGTCTTATTTTTGTAAACATATAATGTTTTGGACTCTCATTAGTTATGGACATAAGGAGAACACATTTCGCACCCTAAAGAGGACCTACATTCTGTTCTTAGAAGTGTCACCGTGACGACCTGTAGTGTCCGAGTGGTAGTAGTTTTCGTTGTTACTGGTTGATTTTTTATTATTTTTGAGTTCAATTTCTACTAAATTTTCTTCTTCTGTTTTCGTATTAAAAAGGTACTTACAAAATTTAATAACTTGACGGACCAAGGTTTTCCCCCTCGTTATTTGTAAAAGAGTAACGGATGGTTCATCTTCTCTGTACGATCCTATACGTGTTGTCAGGGTAGTCCATCTACAATAATAAAGGTAAACGGACCACTCTTTTGAGTTTCTTAAAGTCAATTATCGAAATACTATATTACTTTGTCCCGTGAGTTTCTACCACGTGACCCTGTTGGGACTCCCTACCATACCCTTTCCTCAACCCTCCCCCCAAGTCCTATCCCCTTGTGTACATGTGGGTACCGACTAAGTACAGTTACATACCGTTTTTTTGTGATGTTATAACATTTCATTAATCGGAGGTTCATTTTATTTATTTAAATATAAAAAATTTTTCGCTCGTCATTTCGTCCATATTCAATGATGTAGAGAGTTTTGGAGAAGAGAGAAAGTGTTAAGGTGACCACGGATGTCATTTTTGTACTTTGAAAATATTCAAACTTGTGTAAAATTTTCATAATTCAAGTCAACGTAGCTATCGTTTTTCGATTAATCGAACGAATATTTTTCTTTAATTAAAAAGGTCACTTAGTTAACAGACGTTTTAATATGTCTTCTTTAAGAAGTGAAACCTCCTATTTTAACCTTTAGAAGTATCAAATTGTGTGAAACTATACGTGAGAGAATTTTTGTTAATTAATATATTTTGGTTCAAGTATGAAGTCTTATTTCTTACAAGTTTACTACACTTGATTTATTTTTCAAAATCAGAATTCTAATTATAATAGATAATAATGTTATCGAAAATATTAGTAGTAAAAAAACTGAATGACATAATACAGCTCTTGAATTCAAATAAAATTCTTTATAATTTCAAGTTTTGATACATAAAAAGATCTTACACATATGAAAACCTACGACGTCCACTGATTAGATTTGATTTAGTTTAACCTAGTAGTTTGGTGTTAGTTTCCAGTAGGACTCTCAGTGTTAAATGGAAGTCCAATTATGAATGTTTGTCTTGTTAATAAAGGTTACCTCTATTTTAATACACTCTGTCACGAGTAACTATAAGTGTTCCAATTGACCAGTTTCATAGTGGGGTTACATACCAGTTTCCGAAATAAGAGTCTCTGTTTTAAAAAGATCATTGATGTCTCTTACCTTTGTCAGTTACAAATTATATTATCTAATAAATACTATCATTACTTCCCATTATAATAAAGTTTAAAAGATTTTAATATTACATAGTTCTTCTGTATTTGAACTTGGTCGTTAACGGAGATCCATGACTAAACTCCTTTTCTTTATAGTTCACCGTTTAATATAGACTTGTTCCTCAAAACGTTGTCATTTATAACAACATTGTTTTTGACCTTTGTCTGATTAATAGGTTGTTGTTCAATAACCTGTTTTTTTTTTCGTTATGATATAATTATGTTATCTTGTAACATGTTGGTAAATTTATAGTAATTGTCATAAAAATTTATATTTAAATAAATAAAATTAACCTCCAATTAATGAAATATTATAACACAACCAAAACAGTATGAATTTAAAATTTTTCATAATACTTATTATGTTAGTATGTCAGTACGATAAAATTTTTCAAAATATACGAAAGTAAACGTCCCTTAAAATAGTGTTTCTATCTCTATTTTACCATTTAAAATTGGAGTTCTACTCTTTATAGTTCGTAAAAAAAGAAAAAATGAATTGACATCAAAGATTCACGGATACGTCATTTTTACATGACAAAACATCGAAATTTTATAATTTTTCCTCTTTTTACCCTTTCACATTCCAATAAACAATTTGGTTTGAGATTTTATTTTCAATTTATAGTTTATCTGTGATATTTCTTTTGTGACTTGACTGGAATTTTTAACAACATCCAAGAAGTAATTCTAATTGAGCTCAATAATAAGAAGGTCTTAGAAGAAGATGTAGTTTTTATGAACGTCCTATTCCTTTAACCTGTAGTAGATGGGATATGGAGTGTGCCGAACGTCCATTAGGGATTTTATTTTAATATACAATAAAGTGTTTTACTTTCGTTTTACATCACCATTGCGTTTTAACTAAACATTTTATTTATCGGTAAATCTTTACTTTTTACTATAAAATTGAAAAGTATAAAAGTCCAAATTTTACATCGTCTTGAAAATAAAGAAATCTTATTGTTAGACTTAGTGTCTTCACAGAAATAATGTACAATAAATTTTCATAAATACATTTTCTTATTTAGTTTCCAAAGGAACCTACAGAAGGGAGGTATAAAGAAATTGATATACTTAAAGTGCAAGAAGAAACTTGTAAAAAAGAGAAGTTATAAAATAGTAGACTCTAGTAATATTCAATAAAAGGGATAATCTTGAGACACTACGAGTCTCTTCTATTTCACACTTCCTAATTCCATTTGACCTCCTCACCCATACTTTCATTTTCTTTGTAATGAAAGGTAGACAAGATACGACAAATGATCCGTTCGAATAAAAGTATTGGGTTAAAAATGTTGTTAGGAAATCCTATTATAATGATGATTACTACTGTCATTATTATCATTTTATTACTATCAANTATTGGGTTAAAAATGTTGTTAGGAAATCCTATTATAATGATGATTACTACTGTTATTATTATCATTTTATTACTATCAATTATACAACCTTCGAATAATACACACTCTTAGTATGATTTTAAAAATATATATATCAGATGGTGTGTAAAAAATTTACTTGAACTTCGAATATACCGTAAATTTTTACAACTTTATGGGGTCCGTATATAATTCTATTCAACCTTATCGTTTGTTTTTTTAATAAAGATTTCTTTTCGATTGTAAACTATTAAAACTTTTTGTCAGACATTGATATTGTCAGTTTTTATGTAACTTACAGTAGTCAATATAATCTCAATTCGGACCGACATGAAAATTAATATTACCCCACCAGTGAGATGAAAAAAATTCACGAATGTCTGTCATTTAGAGTAGTCAGGATCTCCATTCTATTTGTGGAGCCTGAGTCTCGATTATACACCAGTTCAAACTAAAGTTTGGAATTGTTTGTGATACAATATAGTGTTTTGAGAAATCTCTTCTTGTGGAAGATAAGTCGTAATAGGACTACACCATATTCCCACATTGTGGTGACAATGGAGTATACGAGTGAACTAATTGTTCCGAAACACCCTACTACCGAGACTCTTGTAATAAGAGCTATAACAACTCGAAGAAGTACTGATAGAAACTTATCTTACACAACGAGTACAAATAAGGACTCAGTATGACCCCAATGTCCTGTTTATACACTCGGATGTCTTGAACATATTAGGGGATTAATGATCGACATTTAGGTTAGGAAAGTAAGTACGGGAGAACCAAATAGCGATGGAGGAACTTGTGAACTACGTTGAGACAAGTGAGACAAAAAGGAAGAAAGATAGACCACTGACGTAGAGTCTAAGACGAACAAGGGTGAGAAGAATCTCACAGGGTTCCGAGACACTGTCCGTCAAAATAGAAGAGATGGAGACGAGTTCAGGACATCTTAAAGAAGATCAGGTACTAAATGGATGGAGGATAAACAATTATTAGGATTTAAATTTAAAAATCGTGAAAACAATGATCTCTTTTTAATGTCGTTTTTGGTAAAGTTTTTGTTTAAAAGTCAAAGATGATCGTAGTTATAGGTAAGTCAGATATCATAACGTTAAGAATCCTGATAGTACTGAGTCAATAGTTCTTTACATGTTATACGGTCAATATAAATCGTAAACAGATTATTGTGGTTCTATAATCACTATGTAAACCTTAAATATCAAATTAACTATTTTGTTTAGTTTTGGTTTGTTGAAAATCACAATGTCTCACAATAGGACTTCTACGGATTTTATGAAACGATAGGTCTTATAGAATGTTAGAAGGATCTCCTATCGATGTCTCTTCCAACATACATCTTCGTGTATATACAATATATAATCGATATAGTCATCGAAAACTTAAGACTAAACAGTGATTAATGATAGTGTATTTCTTTTACACCGGGATTCTACTGTAAAATTCGGGTATTTTCTGTAAAAGTAACAAAGAAGTTAGTGGGACAATAGTTCCGTGTAAAGTAAAGTATTTTGTATTATGTAGATTTATGGATTTTACTAAATCTACAAGAAACTTATATAAGTTTTCAAAAAAAAAGAGAAAGAAAGTAAAAGAGGAAGGGAGAGACGAGTGTTGGAAGAAGAGAAGAAGTAAGATAAAAGAGAAAGGAAAGGAAAAGGAGAGCCAAAGGAAGGGAGAGAAGGATTAAAAGGACGATTTTATGTATATAAAAATTTATTATCGGAAAAAAGTTAAACAATTACACCACATAGTGTATCTAAAAACGCTTATGACTTTTGAGGAACGTAGGGACCCTATTTCGGGTGAACCAGTACTACATACTAGAAAAGTTATATGACAACTTAAGACATTTTTCGTATGCTAATAGATTTATCTACGTCTCTTTCGGAAACTGTTTTAAATGGTAGATAAATACTATTTTTGAAAGGTCTTTCGTCCGTATCTTCCTTGCATAGAGTTGTATTATTTTCGGTATATATTATTTGTATGTCGTTTGTAATAGGAGTTAACACTTTTTAACTTTCGTAAAGGGGATTTCAGTTCTTCCTCTGTTCCCACGGGTGAGAGTGGTGATGATAAGTTGTATCAAAACCTTCAAAATCCGTGTCGTTAATCTCTTCTTTTTCTTTATTTTTCTAAGGTCTAACCTTTTCTTCTTTATTTTGAGAGTGATAAACGTCTACTGTACCAGGAGATGTATCTTTTGTGATTTCTGTGGTGGTCTTTTAATACTCAATTAGTCCCTTATATCATTTCAACGTCCTATATTTTAATTGTGTCTCTTTAGGCAACGTAAGGATATGTGATTGTTCCTTTTCCTTTCTTTTTAATTCCTTTGTTAATGTAAGTGACAACGTTACTTTTCTTATTTTATGAATCCTTATTTCGATGCATTTCTTTGTTTTCTGAATATATCTTTTGATATTTTGTGACTACTTTCTTTAGTTTCTCCTGTGATTATCTACCTCTTTATATGGTACAAGTACCTAACCTTCTTAGTTATCTCACTTTTACTCATATGATGGGTTTCGTTAGATATCTATGTTACGTTAGGGATAGTTTGATGGTTACCATAAAAAGTGTCTCGATCTTGTATATTAAAGTGTTAAACATACCTTTATGTTTTTGGAGTTTTTCGGTTTCGTTAGAACTCTTTCTTTTTACCTTGACCTCCTTAGTTGGACGGACTGAAGTCCGAGATGATGTTTCGGTGTCAGTAGTTCTGTCGTACCATGACCGTGTTTCTGTCTTTATATCTAGTTACCTTGTTTTATCTTTCGGGTCTCTATTTAGGTGTGTGGATACCTGTGGAATAGAAACTGTTTCCTCCGTTGTTATATGTTACCTCTTTTATGTTAGAGAAATTATTCACCACGACCCTTTTGCCCAGTTGGTGAACATTTTCTTACTTTGATCTTGTGANAGTTGTGTGTCTTTAGGGAACGTAAGGATATGTGCTTATTACTCTTTCATCTTTTTCTTTAATTCCTTTGTTAAGGTAAGTGGTAACGTTGCTTTTCTTATTTTATGAATCCTTATATAGATGGATTTCTTTGATTTCTGGATATATATCTTTTGATATTTTGTGACTACTTTCTTTAGTTTCTCCTGTGATTATCTACCTCTTTATATGGTACAAGTACCTAACCTTCTTAGTTATCTCACTTTTACTCATATGATGGGTTTCGTTAGATATCTATGTTACGTTAGGGATAGTTTGATGGTTACCATAAAAAGTGTCTCGATCTTGTATATTAAAGTGTTAAACATACCTTTATGTTTTTGGAGTTTTTCGGTTTCGTTAGAACTCTTTCTTTTTACCTTGACCTCCTTAGTTGGACGGACTGAAGTCCGAGATGATGTTTCGGTGTCAGTAGTTCTGTCGTACCATGACCGTGTTTCTGTCTTTATATCTAGTTACCTTGTTTTATCTTTCGGGTCTCTATTTAGGTGTGTGGATACCTGTGGAATAGAAACTGTTTCCTCCGTTCTTATATGTTACCTCTTTTATGTTAGAGAAATTATTCACCACGACCCTTTTGCCCAGTTGGTGAACATTTTCTTACTTTGATCTTGTGAAAGATTGTGGTATGTGTTATTATTTGAGTTTTACCCAATTTCTAGATTTACATTTTGGTCTTTACTGTTTTGAGGATCTCCTTTTGTATCCGTTTCGTGAGAGACTGTATCCGTTTCGTGAGTGACGTCCTAGGAGATGCTAGGTGGAGGGTCACATTACTTTTATTATCGTTTTTATTTGTTTACCCTGGATTAATTTGAATTTTCGAAAACGTGTTATTTCCTTTGATATTAGTTCCACTTTTCTGTCGGGAGTCTTACCCTCTTTTATTATCGTTTACTTTGTGACTGTTTGTTCATTAGAGTTTTTGTATGTTCGTTGAGGACGTCGAGTTAAGGTCTTTTTATTTACTGGGTTAGTTTTTTACCCGGTTTCTTGATTTGTGTATAAAGAGGTTTCTTATGTATGTCTACCGATTGTTTGTATACTTTTCTACGAATTGATAGTGAGTAATAGTCAAGTCAAGTCAAATCAGCAAGTCAGCACAAACTGAGACGCTGGGGTACTTAGTGTCGTGCGGTCCGGAGGGACAGGTAGTGGTTGAGGGCCTTAAGTGAGTCCAAGTCCAGGTATCTCAGTCATTACGGTAGGTCAGTAGAGTAGGAGACAGCAGGGGAAGAGGAGGACGGGGATTAGGGAGGGTCGTAGTCTCATAAAAGGTTACTCAGTTGAGAAGCGTACTCCACCGGTTTCATGACCTCAAAGTCGAAATCGTAGTAAGGAAGGTTTGTTTAGGGTCCCGACTAGAGGAAATCTTACCTGACCCACCTAGAGGAACGTCAGGTTCCCTGAGGGTTCTCAAAAGAGGTTGTGGTGTTAAATTTTCGTAGTTAATAAGTCGACAGTCGGAAGAAGTGTCAGGTTGAGAGTGTAGGTATGTACTGGTGTCCTTTTTGGTATCGGAACTGATCTGTCTGGAAACAACCGTTTCATTACAGAAACGAAAACTTACATGATAGATCCAACCAGTATTGAAAAGAAGGTTCCTCATTCACAGACAATTAAAGTACCGACGTCAGTGGTAGACGTCACTAAAACCTCGAGGGGGGTTTTATTTCAGACTGTGACAAAGGTGACAAAGGCGTAGATAAAGGGTACTTCACTACCCTGGTCTACGGTACTAGAAGCAAAAGACTTACAACTCTCTTTGCGTTTGGTTTTGGTGTTACTCCATGGTAGAGTGTAACCAGACTTAATGACGATAGTTTTTAGATGATTGTTATTTACGACCTCTCCCAGACCTCTTTTCCCTTTGGAGAGTGTGAGGAAATTTTTGACCTTTCTCTCGACGGAATACTGGGTCGTTAGGGAGAAGACCCGTATGTGTGACTCCTTTGGTCTTAACTCTCTCTGTGTACATGGTGTTATAAGTAGTGTCGTGACAAATATTATCGGTCCTGTACCTTCGTTGGATCTACAGATAGTCGTCTTATTACCTATTCTTTCGACACCATATATATGTGTTACCTTATAATGAGTCGATAACGTTTCTTACGTAAACTTAGTCAAGATTACTCCACCTACTTTGACCTCGGTTTATATGTCTCACTTCATTCAGGCTTTTTATGGTTATGTCATATAATTACGTATATATACCTTAAATCTTTCTACTATTACTACTGGGATATACACTCTGTGATTTCTCTGTGTCTCTATTTCTTGTCTGAAGACCTGAATAACCCTCTTCTGTTCCCACCCTACTTAACTCTCTTATAGTAACTTTGGACATATCATGGTATACATTTTGTCTAGTGGTTTGGTCCAAGCTACGTACTCCGTCCCACGAGTCCCGGTCACGTGACCTTACTGGGACTACCTACCCTACCCCTCCCTCCACCCTACCCTAAAGTCCTACCTCCTGTGTACATGTGGGTACCGACTAAGTACAGTTACATACCGTTTTGGGTGGTGTTTGAAAGTTTCACTAATGAGAGGATAATTTTAATTGATTAATTAAATTTTTTTATCTGTTCTTCCCTCTATTCTGTTTTCTATAAGTTAGATGTCAGTGGGAAAATTCCGATTCAAAAGTTAAGGTCATTAATAATTTTCCACAATCTCTTAAAAAAGATAAGTCACTTCGAAAAGGGACTTGAGTAGTGTCTTTCCTTCCAGAACGACTATGTGCGGTCATAAAGGAAAACACTTATATATTGTACTAATATACCAGAACCACAGTATAAAAATTTGATGAATATCTTATTTAGAAGTGTTCATCAAACCAACGTTGTTTGATATTAATACTCGATCTTGATAAAGGTGTGTTTGAAAAATTTGTTTACTTATCGAGAGAAGATATAAATTCTTATTTTGATTCTACTTTACAATTTTATTTTTTCTTCGGAACGAAAATATCAATTTATTAATTTAAAACATTATCCAGTTACATTAACCGAACCCCTTGTCGAAGTTGATTGAACAGATCGTAACGAGGTCCTCATAAATGTTGTACTTAGTCCAGTTTACGTGCAAAAAAATCTTTAATTATTTTTAGCTTTGATAATACCGAAATTAGCCCCTAAAGGACCATCGAGTCGACAATTTTTTTGGATGGACGTTGTGTCCTCAGGGGCAAAGCTAACGACCCAACCCTTCTAGGGGACCTCCTACCGTACCGTTGAATGAGGTCATAAGAACGGACCTCTTAGGGGTATCTCTCTCCACGGACCACATAATGTCAACTACCCCAGTGTTTCTTAGTCTACACTGACTGATTCGTGTCGTGTACCGTAATTAGAATTATTACACGTTAAGTCTTAATGTCTTGTTGATTTTTCTCTAGTAATATTTGAAATAGTGATTTTGAAATAGTGGACCAAGTCAAGTTAAGTCAGTGAGTTAGCATAGGTTATTAAATGCTGGGGTACCCGACGTCGTGAAGGTCCGAAGGGACAGGTAGTGGTTGAAGACCTCGAACGAGTTTGAGTTCAGGTAACTCAGCCACTACGGTAGGTTGATAGAGTAGGAGACAACAGGGGAAGAGGAAGACGGAAGTTAGAAAGAGTGGTAGTCCTAGAAAAGGTTATTCAGTCAAGAAGTGTTGTCCACCAGTTTCATGACTTTGAAGTCGTAACAGGAAAGTTACTCATAAGTCCTGACTAAAGGAGATCCTAACTGACCAAACTAGAGGAACGTCAGGTTCCCTGAGAGTTCTCAGAAGTGGTTGTGGTGTCAAGTTTTCGTAGTGAAGAAGTCGTGAACAAAAAAATACCAGGTTGATAGTGTAGGTTTGCACTGATGACCTTTTTGATATCGAGACTGATATACCTTGAAGAACCGTTTCATTACAGAGACTAAAAATTATAAATAGTAATGTTAATAATTTATAATAAATTATGGAATAGTATAATTTTAAATTATGTATAGTGTTATAATACACCATGTTTTAAGTGATTAATGTAAAAATTTTTATCAAGTAACTCGAATCCTCAATGTATAAAAATATTGATACTCTATTACTCTATATTTATAAGTTTAATGGTAAATACATTATTTTTAAATGGTTTATAAACAAGGAAATAAAATTTAACGTGATCTTTATCTCACTAGAAAGAAATGAGAATGTGTAAAAGTTATTCAACTATTAAGAAAGTCGACTTATGTAATCAATTAGTATAAATAATAATAAACATTTCATTTACTTAGATAATTTTGTATGAACTTAACTTTATTTATATGAAATAGTAACAAAAGATAAAACTAAATACTATTGTATAATATATTTAATATGAAATAGAAATGTATATATATAAATATTGACATTCTCTATAAAAACCTGGTAGTTATAACTTTTTTCTCAATAGAAAAGTGTTTTTTTTTGGAATTGAAATTTTAAAAATTACGATACGAAAAGCGGACAAATCCTTTACATAGGTTTAACACCCAAGTTCTCATATTCTACTTAATAGAATAACAAAATCCAGTGGTAGTTCCCCTTTTTTTTTTAGAATCTATCAGTGAACTTTCACTTTCAGTGAGTCAACACAGACTGAGAAACGATGGGGCACCCGATATGTCGGGTACCTTAAGAGGTCCGGTCTTATGACCTTACCCATCGGAAAGAGAAGAGGTCCCCTAGAAGGGTTGGGTCTATAGTTTGGGTTCAGAGGGTGTAACACTCATCTAAGAAATGGTCGACTCGGTGTTCCTTTCGGGTTCTTATAACCTCACCCATCGCATAGGGAAGAGGTCACCTAGAAGGGCTGGGTCCTTATCTTTGACCCAGAGGACGTAACGTCCGCCCAAAAAAAAAAAAAAAAAAAAAAAAATGGTTGACTCGATACTCCCTTCGGGAGTATTCTATAAGTGAATCACCTTAGATAAATTAACATGAGAAATTAAGTTATCGATATACAAATACATAGTAGGAATCTCATATCTATAAAATTAGAGCACGTCACTTTATCTAAAACGACAAAGCTCTCCACAAAACAGAAAATGGTTCTCTGATATTTTACCTGAAACTTTCACAATCAGAAAGACAGTACAGGTTGAGAAACGTTGTGGTACCTGACATTAAGTGTTCCGAGAAGATAGGTACCTTAAGAGGTTCGTTCGTATGACCTCACCCATCAGTAAGGAAAGAGGACCCCTAGAAGGGTTGAGACCCTAGCTTGAGTCTAGGAGGGGGTAACTTTGGTCTTAAAAAATGGTGGACTCGGTGATCCCTTTGAGATTCTTATGATCTCACCCGTCGGTAAACGAAGAGATCCCTTAGAAGGGTTAGGTCCCTAACTTGGGTCCAGAGAGTGTGACACCCGTTTAAGAAATGGTAGACTCAGTGATTCTATGTTGTGTTAGATACTTTGTAATCATGTATTCGAGTATTATATACATTATCATGTATCTTTTATTCTGATAAATTCGTTAAAACCTTAAAAAGGGATAAATAGGTCGGTAAAACTTTTCTGTAATTTTTCCGTTCTTTAAGTCTGTCTTGATTGGTTCTGTATTTGTAATTAAATTGTCATTTCACTACTCTAATAATTCTAAGAGTTGTCCGTCACCATTGTTTCTATCTCAAAGGATAGTAATACGGAGAACCTCATGAGACTTCACATTTATGTTACTCAAAGAAATTTTTTTATTGCCTTTGACTCCTGTACATTCTTTGTATCCTCTTGTGGAAGAAAATTTGGAAAAGTAAATCGAACCGTCGATAAAGATATTTAGGTCGTCTGGAGTAATAGACTCGTTCCTAATGAAGTCTATTGGTATTAAAATTTTCTGATTATTCCACGGAGAACTCTTTAGACATACGTCCATCCCTTCGTTGTCAATCTTGACCTGTATCTTGTTGTCTGACCAAGGTTTATCCTTTTCCTCATACAGTTCCGATATATAACAGTAGGACGAATAAATTGAATATATGTCTCATGTAGTACTCCTTGCGACCCGACCTTCTTTGTGTTCGACCTTAGTTCTAACGACCCTCTTTATAGTTATTGGAGTCTATACGTCTACTGTGGTGGGAATACCGNAACTACTTTCACTTTCTCCTCTCGTTTTTACAACCGAATTTCGAGTTGTAAGTCTTTTGCTTCTAGTACCGTAGACCAGGGTAGTGAAGTACCCTTTAGCTACCCCTTTGTCACCTTTATCACAGTCTAAAATATAAAACCCCGAGGTTTTAGTGACGTCTACAACTAACATCGGTACTTTAATTTTCTGCGAATAAGGAACCTGCTTTTCAATACTGGTTGGATCTATGGTATAATTTTTCGTCTCTATAATGAAACGGCTGATTCCAGGTAGATCAGTTCCGATACCAAAAAGGTCACCAGTACATGCCTACACTCTCAACCTGACACTTCTTTCGACTCGTGGCTTCTTAACTACGAAAACTTGACGCCACAACCTCTTCTGAGAACTCTCAGGGAACCTGACGTTCCTCGAGGTAGGTCAGGTAAGATTTCCTCTAGTCAGGATCCTTCCTGACTACGATTTCGACTTTGAGGTTATGAAACCGGTGGAGTACTCTTCTCAACTGAGTAACCTTTACTGGGACTACGACCTTCCCTAATCTCCGTCCTCTTCTTACCTTACTATCTCCTACTCTACCGACCTACCGTAGTAGCTGAGCAACCTGTACTCAGACTCACTTGAGACCCTCAATCACTACCTGTCCCTCCGGACCACACGACACTAAGTACCCCAGTATTTCTCAGCCTGTTCTGACTCGCTGACTCGTCTTGACTTGACTAGAGAGATTTGCACTCAAAGTACGTAAACTTTTAAGTTATCTTCGTAGTTTCCTATAAAACCACTTACCTTCAACCCTAATTCTTCCTAAAGACACGATCGTGTAGTAAGTCAAGTCAAGTCTTCGTCCAGTCCACCAGACCATAAGGGTAGAAATCTCTCTATGTAAAGGTATTTATTTTGCAAGTTTTATTCCTAGTACTATACTGACTCTTGAATTAGTAAGTTTACGACTTTTGGAATCGAACCGCAGTCCATCTACTGACTTTAGTTGACGTCTAATCTTGTTTAGGGTCTCCTGAAAAATAAACGGGTATGTATTTTTTGTAAATTGTGTTATTTCCGGTCTTTACCGTTTCTGGATTGTCTTCGTCCTCTCTAATTCTTCTTCACAGTTATTATGTGTCTTCTTAATATGTTTTCCTAGAGTTATTGGACATATTTGTGCTTTCACACCAGTAAGTGGATCTCGATCTATAAGACCTCTCCCTTCAGTTCACACCGAATCCTTCTTAATGATACTTGTTTCAATCTCCTCCACTATCTTAAGGTCGACTCAATAAAGTTTAGGATTTTCTGCTACGATAATTTTATAACGTATACGGTGATTTAAACCCTTTGAGTCGTCACCGGTGTACTGACCTTTTCTAACTCACAAGTAAGGTTGAGGTTTCTTTCCTTTACGGTTTCTTACGAGTTTGATAACGTACTAACGTGAGTAAAGTGTACGATCATTCCATTACGAGTCTTAGGTAGTTCGATTTGAAATCGTCATGTACTTAGTTCTTTAAGGTCTACATGTTCGACCCAAATCTTTTCCGTCTCCTTGGTCTCTATTTTAAAGTCTGTAGACAGCATAGTATCTCTTTCGTTCCCTTAAGGTCTTTTTTTGTTTTTGTTTTTGGTTTTTTTTTTTGGGTCGATAAAGACGGAGAAACTTATACGACTTCGGAAACTGACACACCTAGTATCGTTTGACACCTTTTAAGAATTTCTCTACCTTTATGGTTTGGTAGAATGGACAGAGGACTCTTTGGACATACGTCCAGTTCTTCGTTGTCAATCTTGGTGTGTACGTTTTTACCTGACCAAGTTTTAACCCTTTGTTCATGTAGTTCTGACGTACGACAGTGGGAATAATAAATTGAAGATAAGTCTCATGTAGTACGTTTTACGGTACGACCTACTGAGTGTTCGTCCTTAGTTCTGATTTTATAGTTGTCTACTATGGTGAGATTACTGTCTTTCACTTCTCCTTGACTTCTCGGAGAATACTACCACTTTCTTCTGTCACTTTGTCGACCGAATTTTGGTCGCAAGTTTTTTGGTTCCAGAACCGTAGACCGGGTAGTGAAGTAACATTTATCTACCTCTCTTTCACCTTTGTTACCGTCTAAAATAAAAGAACCCGAGGTCTTAGTGACACCTACCAACTAATGTCAGTACTTTAATCGTATGTGAACGAGGAACCTTCTTTTAGATACTTTTTGGATCGTCCCATAATTTTTAGTCTCGATAGTGAAACGGTTGTTTACAGGTATATCAGTTTTGATATAAAAAAGATCCACAAAACATACCTACGCTCTCAACCTGGTATTTCTTCCGACTCGTGGTTTCTTGACTACGAAAGTTCAACACCACGTCCGTTTCTGAGAACTCTCAGAGAACCTGTCGCTCCTCTAGTTTGGACAGTTAGGATTTCTTTTAGTTGAGACTTATAAGTAACCTTCTTGACTACGATATCGACTTCGAGGTTATGAAACTGGACTACGTTTCTCGGTTGAGTAACCTTTTCTGAGACTACGACCCTTTCTAACTCTAGTCCTCCCCCCCCTACTGTCTCCTACTCTACCAACCTACTGTAGTGGTTGAGTCACCTGTACTTAAACTCGTATGAGACCCTCTATCACTACCTCTCCCTTCGGACTATACGATATCAGGTACACCAGTGTTTTTCAGCCTCTACTAAATCAATGACTTGGTTCTTGAAGGTCTATATATTCGACCTAAATCTGTTCTCTCTCCTTGATCTCCAATTTAACGGTGGTATGTAAGTCAAGTCAAGTCAAGTCAGCGAGTCAGCACAGGCTGATAAACGCTGGTGTACTTAGCGTCGTGTGGTCCGGAGGGACAGGTAGTCGTTGAGGACCTCAAGTGAGTCTGAACGCAGGTAGCACAGTCACTACAGTAGGTCGGTAGAGTAGGAGATAGTAAGGGAAGAAGAGGACGGGGATTAGGTCGTAGTCCCAGTAAAGGTTACTCAGTTGAGAAACGTACTCCACCGGTTTCATGACCTCGAAGTCGAAATCGTAGTAAGGAAGGTTTCTTTAGGGTCCCAACTAGAGGAAGTCTTACCTGACCAACCTAGAGAAACGTCAGGTTCCCTGAGAGTTCTCAGAAGAGGTTGTGGTGTCAAGTTTTCGTAGTTAAGAAGTCGCCAGTCGGAAGAAGTGTCAGGTTGAGAGTGTAGGTATGTACTGATGACCTTTTTGGTATCGGAACTAGTATCTTTTTTTCGTTCTTTTAAGGTCTTTTTGTAGTTGGAATGAAGAGTCGGAGACAGGATAAGATACAATAAAGGAAATTAATATAGATTATGTCAAACAACAATACAGTTAAGAAATTTTATTTCTGTGTTAGGAGACCTAAAAAGATTATTTAATTATGAGTACACTAGATATAATTATGTGGTCGATGTGATTTGTTACACGATTTGGTCTCAATGTGTGAGTTTGATTACAACTTGTTCTAACTGTAAAGACTCATATGATACCCATTAACGTTCTTAGTATCGATGTACCCATTAAAAGATACACCAAATCTCCTGGAGGTTCTTAAATGAACGGAGTCGTACACCGATTTAACAGTCGTTAAAAAATCAAATTTTGGGTGGTCATACACAAGTATCTATGAATAGGTATTGATGAGTGTAGGTAGAGAGTACTAGTATCTGGTTATTACTCTCTCTGTCTGTCCGAAAACATAAATGTCCTGAATACTAGTAATTCTACCCCCTCTGTTTTCCATACATCTATCTATATTACATAGATGATTGTAAAGACTATTCTCGATGTTTTCTCTTTGTATTCGTAATGGTTGACTTGCAAGATCTTGACCTCGTGTCTGGAAATCTAAATATCAGTACACCTAAAATATGAAGTGACACATCCAAGGACTACACGGAATTTTACATAAAACTAAATATTTGACCGTCACTAACACAATATACACCTCAGGTTAGACAGTACATTAACTCATAATTTTACTGTCTGATTTCAAATACACAGTTCTAAAACCTGTAAATAGAATTTGAGGTTTTCTATTTTCATCCTTACATAACAAGACTTCACTAGATTTAATTACTACGGATAAGTTCGTTTTATGGAACGATTAAACCCCATTCTTTGAAGAATTTTATACATGTGTAAAAAACTCCCCTAACATTTCTGGGATAATCGTACTACAAAATACTGTTAAAATACGAGTTTAAAATGTCACAGTAATCACTGTGGTATTAATGAAGTACTCAGGTCTATGACTGTAGATTTTCAAATGTGTACTACTCATATATTCGTAACATGGTTCAGTCTCTGTTTCAATCCGTATAGACGGTAGTGGAACTTTCGTTCCTACTCCTCCTTCTTTGTATTTGATTGTAGATACACGGATCGTAACCGATTCATAAAAGTAAGAAGTAATTCAGACCCATGATTAGTTCACTTTACCAAAATAATGAGAATATACTTTTATTCCAAATTTCTTCTTCAACGTCATATTACAGTAAAAAGGATCAATGTGTCTCTACGGTCGAGATCACTGTCATAAGGCATCGAAGCTCCCTTGAGATGCCTACAGACGGTGGGGATTGACAGGAGTCCTTCCTGAACTAAATACTGTAGATACTTACTTACTTACTTACTTACTTACCTAAACAAACGAGTACATAATCCGAAGAAAGGTTTGTACTAAACTCTATAATACACTGAATAAATTTACAACATACTGAAAGATTTATACTTTCCATACTAAAGTTGAAACATTACGATAAAATAGACCATTTAAACTGTACACATTTTCAGTTATTTATAATTATACCCTGATATGATGGCTTTATCAGGAAAATAAGTCATGTATGTATCAATATAGCCTCTTCCGCTACCGTGGAGTGAGGTTGTGAGAACGGACCTTTTAGGGTACCTACCTCCTCGGGCCATCCGACGTCGGGTACGCCAACGATTCTCAACTTGTACTGACTCGCTGAAGTGAAAGTGAAAAGTGAAAGTACGTAACCTCTTCCTTTACCGTTGGGTGAGGTCTTAAGAACGGACCTCTTAGGGTCCCTTCCGTCTCGGACCACTCGAAGACAGATACCCCAACGTGTCTCAGTCTGTGCTGATTTCGCTGAATCGTCGTCGTCGTCGTCATATGATGTCTTTATCAGTGAAATACGTCATGTATGCATCGATATACCACGGTGTCACTATAAGACTACACCGTTTGAAAGATCTACTACTCTTATACTGTCTATTTTTAGGACGACACTAGTACGAATATAATATTAAAAATTTAATTTTTCATTACATACATATGTCTAATTGTTTTAATTATATATTTTATTTATATTTAAATATATTTAATTTGGAATTCTAGATTTAATAAAAATAGTGAGTTATGTAAAAATATAAAAATAAAAATAAGAAAGTCACTCACGATTTGTATTACAGAACTGAAATACTACAATTCTTCCATTGATTAATAATTTCTTCCATTAACGTCTAGACATGTTTTTTACAAGATTTGAACCTTTGTATTTCTTAAAATTACTCTGATATTACCTGGTTTGATTAATTCAGGAATTATAGTCCCCTATAGAACTTAATCAGTAAAAAGAATTTATATATTAATAGTTCGTTAATGAATGAGTCTAGGTGTATTAAAAGAGTATTATTACTGTTAGTGTAATACAGTCCCTTATGATTTGGATAATGATAGTAATGTGTGTTTATAATTCATTAAACAAAAGTTCATGTATTTCTAAAAGGAGGGACTACACTAAAGGTTTTAAAAAAAACGGTCACAGAAACTTTCGTTGATTAGACTAAATAAAACAATTCTCAAGTTAAGTGTTTTAGAGGGTTCATACTAAATGGTACTCCTTAATAACATTTTACTAAATATAACCAAAACGTCGGTATTTTACAATTCGAAAACAACAACAACAATTCACTTAGAATTGACGGACGATTACATCAATCTAGAAATTTTCTCTGATTGTTTTTGATGTCCAGTTTGAGAGGTACATTAGTGACTTTTCTAGTACAGGAAAAGAAAAAGGGAGAGGGGAAGGGACTAAAAATTGTGGACCTCACTAATGATACAAAACTGTTGTATCACTCAGTTGTTAGAAAATCCGTTTAAGGAATACGGTCTACAGTGACTAAATTACATTTACAGATACGTATTAAGTCAAGAACACCTATACCATAAATTGTCTCGGTAATTTCTAGGGTTCTTTACAAACGATGGTCTAATAAATGGTGATTGAGAAATTCCTTTGTACAAAAAGTTTCCATTTGTCTTAATTTGGGGATTTCTGTAGTTTATTGTTTATTATTAATTTTTTAGAAACATTTTAAAGAAATATATCCATTCAGAAATATTAAAAAATTTGTATCACCCGTTTGTAAGTTGGAAGGAATATTTTTAGTTGAGTGTTTTGGTTTCCTTGTATTTTTGACCCCATTTGAGTTCTATCTTAATCATTAAACACCAGGACAAAGGAGATGAAACTTTGACAGAGTAAAAAGATTAGTACTACATTCTTTAGAACCTTGACAAAAGTACGGAAGTCTGTGTTATCCTAGACTGAGTCTAAATGGAGAGGTGGAAGGACTGTTTTAACGAGAAAATCAAAAACTTTGGATAAAAAACAAAAAGACGAAATCCCGTATTTAAAAGAAAGTACGAAGAAACGAAATCTTTGTTAAGTAATAGAAAGTCTGGAGTTCAGACTTGGTAAAGAAGGTCTTGAAAGGAACTACTAAATCCAAAATATCGTGGGATTTCTAAATAAAGAATCTTGAAAAAAGTCAAACAGTAAAAATAAATGAACTAACTAAAAACTAATTAACGACAGAGAAATTCAAACTTTAAGATTCCGATTTTTTGCAATGTTAAAATTAGGAATTATAGATTACACTGTCTGAATTTATTATAACCTATATGTGTGTATAACTTCTTATACTGAAAACAAACCTGATGTCCCTATTTCTAAATTCAAACTGTATTACGTATCAAATACCTTGTAAAAATAGTTACCTAGACGATCATTATAAATGTAGAGTAAAGAAATAGAGTAAAGTATAAGTGTAAATATAAGATGGAGGAAAAAGACAGTTTTAGTTGGTCACATTCACAGAATTGATCTGACGACACCATAGTAACGAGTCATTATACGTGATAAAAGACGAGGTGACTGAAATCCGAACCGTACACTGAACGTAACCAGTCACCTTACACTCGATGACACTATGTATTGTTCTTCGAAATGTACACTGGTCCTCGAAACCATTCAAGAGAACACCAGGACAGGGAGTGACACACTTCTCGTCTGTACGAATCAGTACCTAGGGACTTCTTCCTCCATACAGTACAACTTAACTGTACTCAGGTCGTGTTAGTAGTCGGGTTTCAGTTCCGGTCTGTCGGTTAGGGATTCACATAGTTTTGGGTACTTATTTTAGGATTAAAAGTTACCACTTGATCACTATAAAATCATAACAATTGACACATATAAAACTATCCTTTTGGATTGACTACGATGACACACGTAAAAACAGAAGAAGAAAAAAAAAAAAAAAAAATTTGACATAGTGGCCGTCACGTCCTCTGTGTCCTCTACTTCAAAACTAAGGATCCAACATTTCTAGTAGACAATCTCCTCCCTTCCCGTTGAGTGAGGTTATAAGAAGTTATAAGGACGGAGTTTTTAGGGTACTTGTCTCCTCGAACCACCCGATGTCAGGTACCCCAACGTTTCTCATCCGGTACTGATTATCATAGTCGTAGTCGTAATAAAAGAAACTCATAATCCGAAAATGTAAGGTTAGAACAATATACAAGTATTTTAGGACGGTACGATCTTCAAGTGTCCTATTAAGGGTGACAATACATGTTTAGATTTTTGTTAACTTTAGTCTTAGAACTTTTCTATAAAGGTGATAGTACAAGTAACGTCGTAATAAGAGGTATGGGTTCTTTTCTTTTATTGAATTGACAGGTAGTCACCTACTCACCTATTTCTTTTTCACCGTGTGTGTAATTACCTTGTACCCAGTCGGAATTTTTTCTTATTTCGAGACGTTAAACACTGTTGTACCCACTTGGGAGTGTTATAAGGAGATTCTATTTATTTGGTCAGTGTCTTACTAGTTATGAGGTACTAAGGTGTATCTACTCTATAAGTTTTATCAATTCGACCCTTTTCGTTTTTTGTCGTAATACCAATGAACCCCCTTCCCTCCGTACTTCTCAACGACAAGTTTCAATGACAAGTTTCAGAGTCGATGTAATAAAAAAAGAGTAAAATATTTACACTTTTGATCCTCTGTCTCACTGATTCGTTTAACAAGTCCCGGTATTCTTGTCGAAGTCTTCAACTTTGGTTGGTCTCCCATGAAGGACGTCTTAGGAATTATACCTTCGGTACATTTAGAAAGAACCTGATACATCTATTCAAAAGTATAACTTTTATCGATAGTATATAGTCTTCGTTAGTTATGTCTCTTTCCTTATAGATTTATATATGATTATTTTGTAAATTCGAGACCTTAGCTCAGAGTATTTCTCTTTGTTTTTAGGAAATTTTATAAATTTTTTAAATTATATCGATGTGTGACGATTTTACAATCTTTGGTCTTTTATAATCTTTTCTGATGCATACCAAAAACAACGAAGAGTCAGTGAGTCAACACAGGTTGAGAAACACTGGGGTACCTGACGTCGTACGGTCCGAAGGACCAGGAAGGTGCTAAGGGTCTCGAACGCATTAGAGTACAGGTAACTCAACCACTACGTTAGATTGGTAGAACAGGAGACAGTAGGGGAAGAAGAGGACGAAAGTTAGAAAGGGTCGTAGTCCCAGAAAAGGTTTCTCAGTCAAGAAACGTGGTACACCGGTTTCGTAACCTCGAAACCGAAGTCGTAGTCAGGAAGGTTACTTATAAGTCCCAACTAAAGGAAATACTAACTGTCCAAACTAGAGGAACGTCAAGTTCCCTGAGAGTTCTCATAAGAGGTTGTGATGTCAACATTTCGTAACTAAAAAACTACACTTCTGAAGAAATACCAGGTTGAGAGTGTAGATACCCCAGTGTCTCAACCTGTACCGACTCACTGAAAGTGAGTGAGGGAGTGAGTATAGGTATGTACTGATGTCTTTTTTTTTGTATTGAAACTGATATGTCTTGAAACAACCGTTTCATTACTGAGAAGAAAAATTATACGACGGATCCAAATAGTATCGCAAAGAAGATTCCTCGATCACAGAAAATTAAAACTCGAGGTTTAAGATTATTAAACAATTCAACATACAAGAAACTCCGTGATTCGTGTCCGCCGACGCTGGCCACGTGATCGTACCGGTTCTCCTCGATGGGGTGCAGGTTCCAGTCCCCGTCTCCGGCCCTCCTGGGGTACGGGTTTCCCGTCACCGGTTCTCCTTAATGGGTTATAGTCTCCACTCCCCATCACCGGTTCTCACGGACCGACGCTGCCGAATCCTTACCGTCTCTCGTTTATGGGTTCAGGCTCCAGTCCCCGCCGCCGGCTGTCCTCGGTGGGGTACGGGCTCCGGTCCCCGTCCGCGGTCCTCCTCGGTGGGACGCGGGTTTCGTTCTCCGTCACCGGTCTTCCTTGTTGGGGTCCAGGTTCCTCGGCACCGACTCACCCACGTTCTCCCGGATCTCCTCGATAGGGTACAACTTCCAGTCCCTCCCGCCACCACTCCTCTATGGGGAGGAGGTTCCATTCCTCGTTACCGACACGAAACGACCTCGTCGGCACTTCTCTATGTGTTGCGGGTTCCATTCTCTTTGGGTTCATTCTACCATTCACAACGTTCTACCGTAGTCTCCCGTCTGTGTGACTTTGGTATGAGTGTCTTTTGAGCAGTCAGATTAGTGTGATATTGGTGTCGGAACAGATTGAGTTACTTTGATTCGGTACGGGTGCCCCGTTGGGTTCTGCCCGCCCAGTACCACCTCTCCAGACTGTCTTACACCAGGTGACCTCTTCCCTTACCGTTGGTGAGATCATAAGAACGGAACTCTTGGGGTACTTGTCATACTTTTCCGTTTGACTATCCTATGACTTTCTCCTTGAGGGGTCCAGTCATCCATTGGTTGTGCGATGACCTTAATCACCTCTTTATTGAGGTCTTTCTTACTTCCCTACCTCGGTTTCGTTTTTGTTATGGGTCGACACCTACACTGACCACTATCTTCGTTCCAGGCTACGACATTTCTCGTTATAACGTATCCTTGGACCTTCCAGTCCAGGTAGTTAGTTCCGTTTAACTTTCATCAGTTTNTTAATCACCTCTTTATTGAGGTCTTTCTTACTTCCCTACCTCGGTTTCGTTTTTGTTATGGGTCGACACCTACACTGACCACTATCTTCGTTCCAGGCTACGACATTTCTCGTTATAACGTATCCTTGGACCTTCCAGTCCAGGTACTTAGTTCCGTTTAACTTTCATCAGTTTGTTCTCTACCGTTCTCACTTGCAGCTGTAAGATCCTTAGTCGCTTGATTTTACCTGACCTTACCCACTTAAATTGAGACTACTGGTAATATAGATGATGACGCCCGTCCTTAGGGAATCTTCATTACCTCATAGGTAGTACCAGTTGTTTTCTCAGACTTTACGTCATGAACCTACGTGAGAGTTTTTACTGTTTTACTAGAGACAAGTAAAGGTTCCGTTTGGTAAGTTATAATGTCATTAGGTTCAGATACCGGGTTTGTCATTGTGACTTCTTCGACTTCAACTTACTAAAATACTTCTGGATGTTCTGGAAAACCTTGATTGTGGGTTTTTTTCTAAAGGAAAAGTAATATACCCTGACCTTACGTTTTCATCCTTCTGTTCTTTGTGGACCGCATTGTCCGTTTAAACCGGAACCTTGTGTCTTACTTCGTCCCGTTTCCGATTATCTCAAAACGGTTCTTTTACGTGACCAGTATCGTTTGTGGGAGAAGGTTGTTGTGTTCTCTTCTGGGATGTGTACCTGTAGTGGTCTATCAGTTGTGGTTTTGGCCTAACTAAGATAAGAAACCTCGGTTTCTACCTTTTCGAGATATGACAGTTGTTTTTGTTCTGGTCTTCGTCTGACACCGAGTCTAGTACTTGGGGAATAATGGTTTAAATCTGAGTTTAACTTCTTTCATCCCTTTTGACGATCTGGTAAGTCCATACTGGATTTAGTTTAGGGAATAATAATATATCACCTTCACTCTCTCTCTAAATTCCCTGACAGAACCTATCTGTCTCACGGACTACTTGATACCTTACTCCAAAGACTGTAACATGTCCTCGGTCCCTAGTTCTGGTAGGGGTACCTTTTCTTTCCGTTTTTTCGTTTTACCCACAAACCCTTCCGAAATGTTTATCGACACTTTTCTTCTCTCCACTTTTCGTTTCCTCCTTTCCTTTATATATTCGTAGACTTACGTCTGAAGGTTTCTTATCGTTCTGCCCTATTTTTTTCGGAAGAAGTCGTTAATTACGTTTCTTTATCTCCTTTTGTTGTCTTACCCTTTCTGATCTCTAGAGAAGTTCTTTTAATCTCTATGGTTCCCTTATAAAGTACGTTTCTACCCGAACTATTTCCTGTCTTTACCATACTTGGATTGTCTTCGTCTTCTACAATTCTTCTCCACCGTTCTTATGTGTCTTCTTGACATGTTTTTTGTAGAAGTACTGGGTCTATTAGTGCTACCACACTAGTGAGTAGATCTCGGTCTGTAGGACCTTACACTTGAGTTCACCCGGAATCTTTCGTAGTGATACTTGTTTCGATAACCTCCACTACCTTAAGGTCAACTCGACAAAGTTTAGGACTTGCTACTACGACACTTTCACGATGTAAGTTATACCGTCGTTTAAACCTTTTGAGTCGTCACCGGTGTCCTGACCTTTTCCAGGCAAAAGTAAGGTTAGGGTGTTTTTCCGTAACGGTTTCTTACGAGTTTGATGACGTGTTAACGTGAGTAGAGTGTACGATCATTTCATTACGAGTTTTAAGAGGTTCGGTCCGAAGTCATTATGGACTTGGCACTTGAAGGTCTACAAGTTCGACCAAAATCTTTTCCGTCTACTTGGTCTCTAGTTTAACGGTTGTAGGTGACCTAGTACCTTTTTCGATCTCTCAAGATCTTTTTGTAGATAAAGACGAAATAACTGATACGGTTTCAGAAACTGACACACCTAGTGTTATTTGACTCCTTTTAAGACTTTCTCTACCCGTATGGTCTGGTGAACTGGACGGAGAACTCTTTAGACATACATCCAGTTCTTCGTTGTCAAGCTTGACCTGTACCTTGTTCTCTGACCAAGGTTTATCCTTTTCCTCATGCAGTTCCGACAGATAACAGTGGGACGAATAAATTGAATATACGTCTCACGTAGTACTCTTTGCGACCCGACCTTCTTTGTGTTCGACCTTAGTTCTAACGACCCTCTTTATAGTTATTGGAGTCTATACGTCTACTGTGGTGGAAATACCGTCTTTCACTTCTCCTCGATTTTTCGGAGAACTACTTTCACTTTCTCCTCTCACTTTTTCAACCGAATTTCGAGTTGTAAGAATTTTGCTTCTAGTACCGTAGGCCAGGGTAGTGAAGTACCCTTTATCTACCCCTTTGTCACCTTTGTCACAGTCTGAAAAGAAAAAACCCGAGGTTTTAGTCACGTCTACCATTGACGTCGGTACTTTAATTTTATGTGAATGAGGAACCTTCTTTTCAATACTGGTTGAATCTATCGTATAAGTTTTCGTCTCTGTAATGAAACGACTGATTCCAGGCAGGTCAGTTCCGATACCAAAAGGGTCACCAGTACAAACCTACACTCTCAACCTGACACTTCTTCCGACTCGTGGCTTCTTAACTACCAAAACTTGGTACTACAACCTCTTCTGAGAACTCTCAGGGAACCTGACGTTCCTCTAGGTTGGTCATGTAAGACTTCCTCTAGTCGGGACCCTAAAGAAACCTTCCTTACTACGATTCAGACTTTGAGGTCATGAAATCGGTAGAGTACTCTTCTCAACTGAGTAACCTTTTCTGAGACTACGACCCTCCCCAACCCCCGTCCTTCTCTTCCCCTGTTGGCTCCTACTCTACCGACCTACCGTAGTGACTGAGCTACCTACACTCAGACACTTGAGCCCCTCACCCCTACCTGTCCCTCCGGACCTCACGACACTAAGTACCCCATCGTTTCAACCTGTACTGACTGGTTGACTTGACTTGACTACATGAAATTTAATAGTTTTATTAAAATATAGATCTTTTTGAGTGTATTGTATATAGAAAGATTTTTCGATTTCTATATATACTCATTTGGTTCTCTACGTTGTTTTACTTCTTGAATTTTACCCATTCAACTTATTTTTTTAATCCTATATAGTATATATCCCAATTTATGTATTTATACATATTTATAAATATTCATACAGGTTATTGGTATGGTATTTAAGGTATCTAATAAAGATACCTCACACGTGTATTCATTAAGTTTCTTTTTATATTTTATTAGATATTTTGATATATTGATATTTTTATAATCTTTATTTGATATTTTTATTTGAAAACTATCAGAGTCTTTGTTTACCTAATTTGACTAGAGATATATTTACAGTGTGAGGTTTCATTGAGTTCGTGTACTTTTGATTTTACACTCGTTCAACATCCTCTCTCTCCGGTTAAATGGTACTTCCAATGAGTAAACAAAGATTAGTTTTCTTGATACCAGGAAGTGAATCGAACTGACGTAAAAGAAACGGGACAGACTTTTTATTTTTGTTTGTTTGTTTGGTTTTTTTTTTTTTTTTTTTTTTTTGGAGAAATGGTAAATTAAAGGAAAAGACGTAACATTTAAAGAAGAAAAGTAACCGTGATGTAGTGGCTGTCTAAAGAGAAAATGGGAGAATAAAAAACACAAAAAAGGGGGGGAGACTGAGAAAGGTGTGAAGTCGAGGATTGGGTAGGAGTTTTCCCATCCTTATTTTAGACTACTAAATAAAGGTTCAAAGAGAAAGTACCCTAATTCGAAACAGAGAACTTTGTAGAATAAATGAGAGTGTCATCTATTTATTTATTTAAGGCGAAGATAAATCCACAGAGCAGAAGGAATTAAAAAAGGAACACGAACATGAAGGAACAAAAGATAGACAAGGTAAGACCGTAGTGTAGTTTCGTCGATATCGTTGGGTCGTAGACGGAGTCCTGAGAAGTACCAAAACAAGTGGACACGTTTCTTAAGAACCGGGACAGGACGTAGATGGAGGTCGGAGAAGAATCGTGATCTACGACACGAAAGGAATCGAACTACTTGGATATTAAGACCTTTTCACTACTCGGAGGACAATCGGGACCGTGACACGAAGAACGTACTCATTATCATGGGTGACGTGGTGATGACCACTCATCCTGAGGAAGTGATCGGTACAGGACTGAATCAGGAAAGTCGAAGGAACGAGTTCTTTCCTTTAGTCTGTTAAAGATAGATATCTACTGACCTAAATCTATCGAACTTTAATAAAGTTGAGTGAAATTAGACAGGATCAAACTAGAGTAACCAAAAGTGGAATTTATCGAAAGAAAAGATAGACGGAGTAAATATACCTGATTGTATTACTTATAGAAATAGTGAGTCGATTTTTGAGAACTAAGTGAAAAGTAACACAAAAATAAGACAGACACTAGAAGTTGGAGGACGGGTTAGCGGTAATTAAGAAAGTAAAGTTACTGAAAATTAATAAAAGATAAAATAGTTAAAGGTAACAGGTGGAACAAAAAAAATTATTACTTTACTTTCTTTATCAACGATTAAATAGAGGACCGAAAGTAAATAATAGAATAGATTACTTATGATGCATTGTGTCCCTTATTTAACAAAATTATACATCGAAACGAAGGAGTAATGGGACAAACATTCAGAAGAATCATTCAAAGGTAAAAGATGTATTGTTTTACTCAAAACATTTTGGTTTAGACGATATAAAGGGTAGATGTTCACTCAGAGATTCTACCGGGACTTTACAATGAAATTTATTGATTATAAATAACTTAGTCTGTATCAAGTTTAGTACAATGTGTTTAAGTACTTGTGTACTTTTTATAAAAATTGAGATTAAACACCTAGGTAAAGGAGACGGTCAAGGATGATGACAGTGAATTTACTTAGAGGATGTATAAATTTTTCAACTCAAGGTCAAGTTTCGTCCGAGTCTGGTTTGGCCCAGTGTAAGTGGAAGGACAAAGACCGTAAATAAAATGCATGACAACAAACCCCTTCGTGTGACTGACTTTGGCGGGTAGGACCGGTCCGTGGTAACATTGGCTAGTAAACGTACTCGACAAAATACTGTCCACCAGGACCATTCCTTGTACCTTGATTATTCGGTGCTGGTTGTCCTTCTCAAGTCCTTTCCAGTTTTCCTCTGTGGTGTACAGGATGGTGGAGGGTCTTAGTAACGACCGTAGGTAGATCCGACTTGTTCCACACGCAGTGGACCTTCCTGAGTCTCAGTCCTACTAACCAATTTCTGTTGGGTCTTTGATTGGGGTAGTGGCATTTTGGTCTCTGACGCTCGGAGTACCGTTTCGACAAGAGGACCCGAGGGAATGGGATGACGAGAGGTGGAGCCCACGGGAAAGGGGCACTTATAGAACGAAACTGTCATGTACACAGAGGAGCCTGTTAAGTAAAGAGTCACAATCTGTTCTCGAGAACAGTATAAGAATAAACGATTCAGTTGGTATTTGCAAGAGAGTAACTAGTCTCCTAAGTCGTCGTGACACTTCATGGACAGATCACGGTCCGCGTACAAACTGACGTCCAGATGACGAGTATGTGAGTTCCTATACCTCCTTAACATTTCATCCATTACTTCCCTTTAATTTTCGTCTTACCGAAATTCTCATAATTTCTGTTTTTAGGTCTAATATTCTTCAGTTCCATGAGAAAGTGTCGTAGAGAGGAGTAAAGGAGACCGTTCATGAAGTTTCATTTTGTGTAATAAATTCAATATTCCCTCTGGATACACTCGGGGTCTCTTGAACAACACACACACACACACACACACACACGTGCACGCACGTGCGCACGCGTGTGTACGTGTGTGTGCGAATCAGTAAAGGTTGAAACACTTGGGTATCTGACATCGGACGGTCTGAAGAGACAGGTACCTTAAAAGGTTCGTTCTTATGACATTACCCAACGGTAAAGGATGAGGTCCTCTAGTACTCTCGAACTATATGAAGTGAGTTAAGGGAACCGTTGGAGGAAACAACGTCGCATAACCCTAGGATTAGGGCTCCAAATAAGAGTGGTTTTTTTTTTTTTTTTTCTTTTTTTTTCTACTGTGAAAACATGTCCGATTTTTTGGGAATTAAAATGTCTATAATGATGAATATTGTTTTGTTTTTACAGGACAATCGGGACCATACGTACCGTCAAAGAATTAATCTTCTTTTGATAAACATTAGTTTCGTCAATTTAGATTATAACTGGAGTTCATTTCAATTCTTATATTAACAAGAACTTTGATTTTACGTGTTCCGTCCTCTTTTACTGTCAGAATTGTGTGAATCTATTCAGAAAAGATCTGTAATTACCTATACGTCTACTATGGTGAGATAACTCTTTAGTTCCTCCTTGATTTCTCGGAAAACTAATCCCACTTTCTCCTTTTACTTTTACGACCTAATTTTGTGTTGTAATTTTTTTATTCTAGTACCGTTGGGTAGGGTAGTGAAGTACTGTTTATCTACCCCCCTTTTACCTTTGTCACCGTCTAAAATAAAAGAACCCGAGGTTTTAGTGACACCTACCACTGATGTCGGTGTTTTAATTTTCTACGAACGAGGAACCTTCTTTTCGATATTATCATAATTTGGATCTGTCATAATTTTTTGTCTCTGTAGTAAAACGATTCAGATACATCAGTTTCGATACCAAAAAGGACATCAGGACATGACTACACTCTCAACCTGGTATTTCTTCCGACTCACGACTTCTTAACTACAAAAACCTGACACCACGACCTCTTCTGAGAACTCTCAGGGAACCTGACGTTTCTCTAGTTTAGTTAGTTAGGATTTCCTTTAGTTGGGACTTATACGTAACCTTCCTGACTACGACTTCGAGACTATCAAACCAGTGGACTACGTTTCTCGGTCGAGTAACTTTTTCTGAGACTACGACCTTTTATAACTTCCGTCCTCCTCTTCCCCCGTTGTCTCCTGCTCTACCAACCTACTGTAGTAACTGAGTTACCTGTCCTCACACTCATTCGAGGTTCTCTATCACTTCCTGTCCCTTCGGACCGTACGACGTCAGATACACCAGTGTTTCGTAGTCTGTTTTGTCACTGACTTCTTGTCGTCGTTCTGAAATTAGTAAATATTTGCCAGAGTATTTGGAAACGGAAACATAAATAAATGTCGAATTTTAGATTAATATTGGGTAACAGTAAGATTTCTAGTTCAGGGTTGACAAAGTAACATACTCAAAAAAAGATTAATTCATACACTCTGTTTTCCCTGAGTCCGATCCGATGGAGTAGAGTCAAAAGTGTTCGACTGTACGTAACACTTTTATCAAGAACTAATACAGGGAATGTCGAAACGACACTCCCTTTTTTAGGGTGACTCGACACATGAAAGGGGCTGTACGAGGTCCCAGTCGTTCACACCAATCATTCGTGACTAGAAATTTTGGTCAAAGGTGATGTAACGATCGTTATTAGATTTAGTTGTCTCGTTTTGTTGTGTTTGGTCATACACCACTCACTACTGTTTGTCTAGACATCTCTATATTTACCTTTTACTGTATCTTATCGGTATAATAGACCACTATTTTTATGTTAGAATATTGTGAGGATCGGAACTTATCAAAATTGATAACGTGTGTTTTGGTCGTTCGTCGTTTAGTACCTATTTCTGTCAACGACAAAAGTAAAATGACAAACGAGAGACGATTATCTAACGTGTCTTACTAATACACCTCCCAATTCGTAAACCTCTTCTAGTGGTATTAATGGACCGTAATAAACCACTGTACTACTGTAAGATTCAGTGTGTAGTATCTTTTCTTTTTGACTGGACTGGTAGAAAAAATGAGAGATTTCTAGTTGTTTTCACAGGTGTTTACTAACTTTTCCTACAATTTCAGTAGACACTTTAGTGAAATTTTTATTAAAGAGTCCATCAAACAGACTTGAGACTTTCCTATTATATCGAGAGTTTTAGAAGTCGTCTTCCCTTTTTAAACGGAGTGTCTACGTTAATAATAGGGAAATATTTTTATGGAAGACCTTTTTTTTTTTTACTTCACTTTTGTGAGTGACTAATTTCGGCCAATGATAGCTCTTGATGTTCTAACGAAAAGTACTTAGTATAATTGAAATATTTAACTACAGTTTTGGATTTTTTCTTCAGAAGTTATATATTTATAAAAAGTGTACTGATATACGTTTATTCTTTCAAAGAGTTTTAACGATGATAATTTGTACTAGGTTTTATGACTAAATGAAATTTGTTCTTACGATATTTAAGGAGTCTACATAATTTTCCTTTCTTAATTGTGTTGTTACTCTTCTACGAGGAGTACCCAAGGAGTATTGAAGAACCTTTACTTGTTTTACGTAAATAAGTATAAAAAGACACAGGTGGACGATTACTTCCTGTGATATGACACTCTGTAAATGGGACGGGTGTTTCTCTTGAGGACATAGCACACCAAACCAGGTGTCGAAGTCTTTCCTATTTTAATACGTTTACCTTTGATGTGAACCTCAAAACAGAACACTGTCAAGTCTTACTCTTCAGAGACCACTCGTCTTTCTTTTCCAATCGTTAAAAATTATAGGTTTTACTAGTCAGTAAGTGGTATGTGCAGAGCCCACTTGATGTATGACAGTTACGACAGTGTTTTCGTTCTGTCTTTTATTTTCAGGATTGTTAAAATTAAGTTCCCTTTTTTTTTAGGATCTTCTGAAAAGGAGAGGTCAGTGAAATCCGAACGTGTTGTACGTAAAATATTAAGAATTAAATATAAGTTGTCGTTACGAGACAGACCGAAATTCTAGAATGGGTAAAGAGGTAGACTATGAAGTTTTCCAAAATGTCAACGATAAAAGATCAAATTTTACCCACTACGAGTAAAGTGAGTGTTCTTTGTACTACGGAACGGTTGGAGATCTCTACGTTTAATAGTAACGTCTTAACATTGTTATAGATGAATATACTCTCCCGTCTTCGTCGTGATTCGTAATATAAACGGAAAGAAGTGAATTAAGAGTGTCTAGAGTTTACCGGTATGAACCCGGACCTCTGTTATTCTTTAAACAGGTTCAAGTGTTTATTGATTTAAAGACTTCTAGACCGTGTAAAACAGTTAAGACTTATCGTATCTTTATTGACTAATAAATAAGTTGTTTACAAAGATGATTCATGGTTTGTACCAATTGACGCCCTTTTTTTGTTTAACCTAATTCAAAACTAAGAACGGGAGTTCCTGGAATGGAAGAATAAACCTTCTCTCTAGTAATTTATTTGTATCACAATGGATATCCATGAGTGTCGGGATTCATCACTTGGACTGAATTCTCGGGTCTATCTATACTTTGACTTTGATAGAAGAAAATTGCTTATTTATAAATATTGTGATTGTCTTATCTTTACGAACCGTTCGGGTAGGTTTTTTATGAATAAGACATAAATACCGTGACTATTTATTATTTTCACTTTTAGTTAGTATCGTAGAACTTTCAAGATATTAAATATAACTATGAAAGATTTTTTAAAGTACCTTAATCGAAAATAAAGTCTAACAACATCCATGTCGGTTTAACATTGATACGATTAAATTCCCTGTGGTAAACATCGTTACTACCTTTTAAGTTACGACTTATGATCAATACGGTTATCGACTTTCACAAAGTTCCTAGTTTTGAGTTAGAGTATTATATAAACGATTGACTTTCTGTGTACGAGTCATAAGGTCAACCTGCTGACCGTAGGTAGAAAGTAGATGACTTTTCTATCGTAATCTATAATTTTCAATTTTTTTTATGATAACCCTTATGTTCGGACACTCGAAGAAATTATACCGTTAACTCAGACCATTTAAAGGTATTTGTCCAAAATCCTCCATTTTTCCTCTTGAAAAGAGATACATTTATGAAATATATTCATTATACTGAATAAATCTTTTGTCTGTTGTCTTGTTCTGTCGAAGAAAGTGTAGTGGTGTCACTGACTTTCAGTGACGTTCCAGTGTTCACTGTTTTCACTTTATCCCTAAAACGGTGGGTGTTATTCTGACAGGGTGTATCCACTCGTAGTCCGGATGATAATCTTAGAGTAGTAATTACAGTACTTTGAATTGTGATAGAATTTAAGACACGATTACTTGTAAAGAATCTTTATACTCATAAAATTCTACGACATAAACGAATACTCTCCCAAGTCCCGTGAAACGGGTTTTATACAGTGAACCCGTACAACTAATAAAACTTAATTTCAATGAATTCTCTATCAGTCACATTCTTCCTGTACAGATGACAAAACAGAGGGCCTTTCATCTTGTATTTAGAAGGCACACTTTCCATAGGAGAGATATGGTTCTCTTACGCTTTTGGAATGACGGTCTATGTCCCTTAAGTTCCTGCTGTTCCGGTACATCCGTTTAGAGTAATGAAGGAATGATTTACTGATGTGGTTCGGGTTCGGGTAGTAAAACAGTCAAGAAGTGTCTACATAATCATGAACCAGATTTTTTACTTTCGACAGACGAGATCAGTGAAGAAGTTCGTAATATAAAAATACTCGAGGATTTACATGTTTAAATTTAAACAAAAGGAGAACGATTAGACAGAATACGGTCAAATTAATAATCTAGTCGGTCTTTTGAATCTTCCCTTCATTCCTTTTAAGAAGGAGGGGATATAAATGTATCACGAAATATCAAAGATACACGTCAAGCCAAAAGGGATACTCTAACAGTCAAAGACCTGTCGTTTTGGACCAATCGTGTCACTAGTGATACCTCGACCACGACTTTTGTGTATAGAACTTACCTTAACTTGACATAAGGATTAAAATTTTATAAAACATGGAGACTATCAAATGAATCTGTTTGGTGTTAAAGTGTAAGTGGTAGAGATAACAACACAAGTTCCGAGACTTCAAAACGGATAGTATAAAGGGTTCTAAGTTATTTAGTTAAAGTTCCTGTAAAATTATGTAAACTCTTTTCCTTGAAGAATCACTTTTCAGTAACGAAAGTACAATTATAATAATAAAGAATTCTGGAGTGTCAATGTTTTCTGATATATCGAACAGTATTGACTTCGACTTTTTACAATACTGACGATAAGTATAAAATAATTTATTTATCGTAATGTATTTATGACGAATATAATCGTTGTGTTTTGTCTTTAAAATTCAGTGAATATTTTAACTCCAGAAAAAGATAAAAGAATGAAAAGATTTGACCAAAATAAAATTATGAAAATTGTAAAAAGATCTTAAATAGTCGATGACTGAATATGATTTCAAGTGGGTTCTATTTTTTAAGTTTAGAAGTAGTAGATTGATAATACTCTTATTTATTAATTATACATTTTATGAGAGTTCAATAAAGATCTTTCATAAAAATATGTTCATGATAATCAAAATATACAAGAGAAGTTATGTAATTCTTTACTATAATTCGTTTTAAATGGAGTGAAGATGATATTAAATTAATCTTTGGGAGATAGAACTTTCCGTTAAATCCTGTAGATACTCTTAGATACTTTATACAAGATTTTCGTTCTGTTAAAATCGAATGGTTTTAATCGTGTAAGTTACATTATAACAATATGCAACTAAATCACAAACGATTACTTTACATTTATTCTACCTTTTGTGAATTCCTATTTTGAATAGATCCGATTTGATTTGGATACTTCAAGGTTTATTTCTTTGACTTAATATGAATAACGTTTACGTCTATTAAGAAATATATAATGTATAAATAGTAATCACAATCTATTTGACTGTTTATGATTTATAACTTAGTGTCATTTTGTTTTTGGTATCGGAATTAATAGATTCGACCGGTTATTAGCGAACTTTATACCAGATATGGACACACGTGTTGTCCGTTCTCACGTGTTCACCCTCTCTCACCTATCTCACCTCGTGTGTCTGAGTAACACGACAGAACCCTTGACCCAGTAAATGTTCCCAATTAAAAAAGAGGGAAATCAAGTCTCATAATTAGTTGCAGAAGTTGAATGTCCACCCAGACGTAGAAGCCGTATTTGTCAGCAATATCCACAGGGGAACTGTCGTAGCCCTCGGTGGTAAGGAAACATCTAAGCAAATGATTTATGGCCTCCCACTAGTAAGTATAGGACATTCCGTGTTACTTCTCAAATCACGAGACAAATTTGGTCCAATGGAGAAGTATAGTGTGTTGGGTAAACGGTGACAGTCGGAAGGTAGGAGAGTTAAGGTAATGGGAGTGAAGTCTTACCGTGGGGTCTCCTTTGATGATCTCTGGGATACGTTATAATTCCTCATACTTTGGATGGGGTAAGATAACTTCGGGTAAGGTGAGCTCATTTGTCGGACAGAGTGATGGGTACACGGAGGTCTTTTTCGAAAGTCTATAACATACTACGAACTTTAAAAGAGATTTCTACGAAGATTGCCATACTACATCAAGACTTGAAATTTCTCATCCTTGTGTAAAGTAATTTTTATAGGAAGATACTCTGTCCACATCTTCTACCGTGTGTGTGTGTGTGTGTGTGTGTGTGTATATACATATATATAACAAAACAAAAACGAAAATTTCTTTCGAGAAATTATAAAGGTAACGTTAACGTTTAAGAAATATATAAATCGTATTATCCTATTAATCTCGTAAAGTTTACGTTTAACACTCTATAGGAAACTACGGTAAAACGTAAAAATGTTTGTATTTTACTAATTTTCTACAAAAGGGATATCGTGTGATGTTATTACTGTGTATCCTAATCTACAAGAATCAGTCTTTAGTACAATTAAATAAATTTCTAAAAAAAGTTTCACTAAATACACATAGAAAAATTAAAAGTGTTAAGTCACTATACTCAATAAGTACAAATAAGTGATCTACTATAAATACTCAAAGGGGGGAAAAACACTGGGTTACGATCCGTGACCTCTATGACTTCATTGAGTTTTTTTTATTTTATTTTATTTCAAGAACTTAAACAGTGAATTGATGGTAAACCGTCCATTTCAATGACTAAGACTTCTATCGTATCACTGTAGACGGTTTGATTAGATGACCAAACCGTTTCGGTGTTTAATTAGACCAGAGAACTCTCGGTCCACTAAAAAAAAAGAGTTTTTAAATTATAAAATACCTCTTAACGTTTAGGAAAAAAGAATTTTTATTACTAATAATTGGACCTCCTAACTAGAAAGAGTCTAAATGAATTTTTTTTTACTAATATGGGGCGTAACAAAACCTATGAGACTGAGTTTGTACTAACTCGAGTTTTGATTTACACAATCAATAAAATAAGGGGTCCGGTAGGAAAAGAGTGAACTAATAAGATGTGTCAGAAACCGTAAACAAGACTGTGTTTTAAAAAAAAACGTAGTACATTCGACCTTTATATGTTTAATCGACTAATATTTGTGGAAAAAACCGTGTCTCCAGCCCTGTTGACCTAGTATTTGTTAACGTTAGTTTAACTCGAACGAAAAGTGTCATCTCGATTGTAGACTCAACATATAGACTTTTTGGGACGTCTGAGAGCATTTTCAACCTCTACAACTTGACATTCGTTTTGACTCTTTAAGAGTTTTTCATGTAGCAAAGGGACAAAACTGTACGTCATAAGTGTCGGAGATGTTACTTCTTCTGAAGGAAATATATACTACTCGAAATCTTAGACTTGTTCATTTATTTGGATCCTTCGTGGACAAGAGGTATTACTGTCGCCTTCCATGACTAGACGTCCAAGGTCCGTGCCCCGCTTATTTTGTAAACATACGTGTAAAGGAGGACGAGAAAGGTTCTCACGATTGACAAAATTACTCACTTAGAACATTGGTTTCCCCACCTTGAGGAGAACACGGGGGATTTAGTATCAAAGACTTCCAATCTTCTCCTTAGGTTGAAACACTAAAAAGATATGTACTCAAAGGGTTTAGTGTATTTCAGTCATGTGAGGATACTTAACAGAAGAGGAAATAAGAGGTTCCCCTATAATTTTTAGAATTACAATGTCCGTACAAAACCTAATTAAGCTGATAATGTCCCCTTTTTACACGAAAAAGAATTAATACAGTTATGTCGACGATTGTCACGACTTATGGCATTGTAGAAAAAGAAAAAACAACAGAACCTTTTATCGGGGGTCCAGTGAGTGGAGGATTGACTTGTGTGTCCCCTGTAAAGATATTAGACCGAAGTATTTGACTAATACGTCTTTGGATTCAAACCTTTAACCATAGGGAGGAAATCAGACGAACAGTAACTGTCTTACCTCTTACTTAGTTACGACAGTGGCATCGACATATAGAAAAAGGACCGTGTGACATGAATAAAACTCCAATGTTAGGAAGTGGTGTCGATTTAACACATCGGTCACGTGTATCAAGAACGTGTTAGGTAATAAAGTCTACTCTCTTAAATAGCCTTGCGTGTTATGGTTTATCTTATTAGTTATCAAATAATATAAATACGAGGTCCCTACAAACTTCTTTTTCCATATATTTAGACGGTAACACGTTTACGAGACGAAGACGACGACGATTCAGCGAAGTCAGCACAGGCTGAGACACGCTGGGGTATCTTCCGTCGGGTGGTCCGAGGGGACAGGGACCCTAAGAGGCCCGTTCTTGTGACCTCACCCAACGGTAAAGGAAGAGGTTACGTACTTTCACTTTTCACTTTCACTTCAGAGAGTCGGCACAGACTGTTTACGAGATGATACGTCGTTTGATTCCTATTCGAGGCGAGAGGTTTTCGTTCGAGAAAAGACAACAGTCAGTAAGGTGATCTCCCGTACTAACTGTTTTTCTTTTAAAGGAAAAGACAGGAGCAATCGTTAAAATAGTTCCGGATATTGTCAAACGAAAGACACTAATATTAAAAACAACAAGACTTGTTTTTTAAAGAAAAGTACAAAAATTTCTCGTAAGACTTACAATGGTACCAAGAGTCCACCTTGCTTCGGAACTAGAAGAATCCTTTTTTTTTTTTTTATCAGCACACTCAATCGTATTAATCGAGGGTATATAGTTCGTTGACTTTGACGTGGACTTACATGTCGATAGATTCTCCTTCTTTTATACAAATAAATAAAAGGTTTAAGTTCAATTTTATTAGTGTCTTCGGTAAAGACGAAACCGTCTGGTGTCTCATCTAAAATTCGTTAGAAAAGATTACTCATATTGTCCTTGTATCCTTTAACGACCACTTGAATGTTTAATTACCGTCCAAGAGAAAAATTTCTGTTCGCTCTACTATATTAAAAACTACAGACCTTAGTACCCAATTTTTAATAAGATCTATTCTCCGAAACGGAACTACCCTCTCATGATTGGTCACTATGAAGGTAGTAGACACAATTTACCACTATTATATCTCTTACGGTCAGGAGTAGAGTTTGAGAATACGTGCGAGACATGGCTCTAGTCCACCACTCCACCACACACGGTCACCCACCTTACTGAAGACAATGTGAGGAGGTAATGACAGATCGTAATCGTGATCTTGGTAGCCGATGGACGGAGACTTTAGGAAATTCCGAATACCTGGACTACGGAGGAGAAGGAACCGTCTCCTGTGTCAACTAAAAAAAGGAGACAGACAATGATCAAGAGAAAGGGTCGTGGTCTGTGTGAGAGAAACAACAAGGATAACGACAAAGAATGTAATATACGGAAGACGTAAAAGACGGCGGAACCAAAGAAACAAAGAAAGACTGGAGAGAGGGAAGAGGAAACTAAGACAGTGGATTCCAGATTTTCCGGGGTAGAGGTTGGTTTGTGTAGAAAGAAAAAGATAAAACGTACCTCAAGAGAATTTGTGTTTAGTGTTTGAATAGAGTTGGTAAAAACCGCTCCAACCCTCCCACCCCTATTTTTGGACATGACCTTCAAAGAAACAATCGACGGATTTTACAAAACGAAATGAAAAGAAAAATTAAAACTGTGAAAAGATCTTAGAACCAACTATCATAATAAAGGTTATATTCCATTAGTACCATGTGAACGGTGTTCTTCGTTTCACATGTGATATCAAGAGTCATAGTGTTTATAACTACCTTGAGGGGGCATACCGTTGGGTGAGATCGTGAGAACGGACCTTTTAAGATGCCTACCTCCTCGGACCATCCGATGTCAGGTACCCCGGCGTTTCTCAGTCTGTGCTGACTCTCTGAAGTGAAAGTGAAAGGAGACATAATCCATCATGTAATCTAAGACCTCTATACCAATGGTGGTTCTTTCTATTTCACCGACGACCATGACTCGAATGTTAAATCACACCTTTCGTTTATTTATTTATAATAGTTCACACTACTTACGATACTTCGTCCTTCATATTCCTACACTACCCTTTTGTATACTTCCTCACATTCAAAGTGTATCCTATATAGAGACCATAGACTCGTTGACGAAGTATGAATGCGTGCAACCGTCCATTTTGTCAGAAAGTTGTAACTACCAACTTAATCTTCTCTGACTGTGACACGTTATAACTGTTCGGTGATTAAATTATATTTTAAGGTGAGGGTAGATTTAAGAGACTTGACCTTACTATTACATTCCCCTCCGTCAACTATTCAAAGAACTTAAAAAAGGTTCAGTACTGTGACACCAGTTAACCCTCGACAACAAGTCAGCGATTCAACACAGGCTGAGAAACGCTGGGGTACCTGATGTCGTACGGTCCGAAGGGACAAAAAATGATAGAGGGTCTCAATCAAGTTTGAGTACAGGTGACTCAGTTACGGTAGGTTGGTAGAGTAGGAGACAACAGGGGAAGAGGAGGACGGGAGTTAGAAAGGGTCGTAGTCCCAGAAAAGGTAGGTTCCAGAGAAACGTATATCACCGGTTTCATATTCGTACATATAAGTCATAAGAACGGAACTCTTGGGGTTATTGTCGTACTTTTCCGTTTTTCTATATTGTGATTCTCTACTTAAAGGATCCAGTCATCCACAGGTTATACGGTGACCCCTCCTGACCTCTTTATCGAAGTCTTCCTTACTTCTCCGACTCGGTTTCGTCTTTGTCGTGGGTCAACACCAACACAGACCACCACTTTCATTTCAAGCTACGACATTTCTTGTTATAACGCAACCTTGGACCTTACAATCCAGGTACTTAGTTCCATTTAACCTACACTAGTTTGTCCTCTGTCATTCTCACTTGTAACTGTAAAATCCTTAGTCACTTGATTTTACCTACCCTTACCCACTTAACCTAAGTCTACTGGCAATACAGATGATGACACCCGTTCCTAAGGAATCTTCTTCACCTCATCGGGAGTACCAGTTGTTTTTTGAGGTTTTACGTCATGAACCCATGTTAGAGTTTTTACTGTCTTACTAGAGTCAAGTCAAGGTTCCGTTTGGTTAACCCTCTTATACACAGATAAGACTCGAACTTAGATACTCTTCTAAGATTAGTATGGTGGGATAGAGTCTGAAAGATTTTTGACGTAGTATTAACATATACACATACACACATATAGTCTATAATCCGATTCACACAATTTAAATGGTAAAGTTAATAATCAGATTTTATATATAATCGATAATAATAATAATAAAGATTAAATATTATTCTTCGACTTCGAATCTCTTTAATTCAACAAGTATTAATAGGTCGATTATTTTCTATCTGGATTATAAATTAAGACCCTACGATCTAGGACTCGAAAGGACCACCAAGTCTACCATTTCTTAAACGGACGTTACGTTCTCTGGGTCCAAACTAGGGGACCCGACCCTTCTAGGGAACCTCCTCCCCTATCGTTGGGTGAGGTTATAAGAACGGACCCTTTAGGGTACCTGTCTCCTCTTGTTTCTCAGTCTGTGCTGACTCGCTGATTGTGAAGAAGTGTAAAAAGAAGAGTGTAGTCTAAGATTTCCGTAGTAAGACTATGAATCTCCACTCTTTTTCCCCTTGACCGTTTCAGTAGCCTTTTCATATATATTTTATTGAACTCATCCTAAAAGTAATTTTAAGGTGTGTATTTTAAAATTTGTAGAGAAAGGTTTTTATAAAATGTCAAAATTCTTGAGAAGATTAATCAATGATATGAAAATAGAACCGTTAGACCGTTCGAAGATTTGTAACGTATTAAACTTAGATAGAGGGACTTCTAATAAAATTTTTAATAAATATCTTGGAAAAAAAAATTTTTTTATGCCACCATCGTCAAAATAAACATATAAAATTTATTGTTGAAACAGTCATAAATTGGCGTGTTTATCAACAAAAGTGATTTTAGATTATTTCAAAAAGGATTTAACGTGACAAACCTTTTAATGAAGATAGTCTTTGAAATGTTTAATTTTCTTTACGGCACTATCTAACACCCTTTAATGTAAAATAAAAGAACTGTAAGTGTTGTATGTGATTATATAATTATAAGTTCCGAGGATATGTTTCGGGACGTCATGTCTTTAGAAATAAAAATATGTATGACCCCAAAGGGTTTGATTAAACAGGTACAATTAGAAACATATACTCTGTGGGTCTGTGAGGAGTTCTGTGGTAGAACTCCCCGATCACGACATATTTTATCTAGTACGTTCTGTCACTTCTGTAGTTATATAACTTCCGTGTCTAATAATCACAAACCTCATGATATACTGAAACCACTTAAATTTAAAACTCATAATTATACATAACTCCTAAAGCGTATAGTTCTCACAGGAACGGGGGTCATACATGGTCGGTTAAGTAGTCCTATCTCTATCGTCGACTATCAGTACTACCTTAACCGTTTACCACTGTAACAAATCGTCATTGATCATATCTGTTCCGAATAGTCGTAGACAATGGGTGTAACTGTGTACCGTTATCGTTCGGACCAGAGTAAACGGAACCGTCGGTCCCTTCTTACACTATTCGTGACTTCCCATTTTAATGAGTTAACACATATATTCATTTCGTAAAAGAGTCCTCAAGGTCTTTAGTCACCCAGTGAAAACCCTTCGGTACTCTCAGTATCTATATACTTAATAATGATAAATTCTATGAGAGAAACAGAGAGCCGAACATATTAGAAACAAAGGAGACCAAAACAAAAAATCGTGTTTATATAATATAGTATCAAAATCTACACATGTTATCGTCTTATCCGTCTGTCCAAGCCTTTAATAGACTAAGTCGGGGTACTGTGTGGGAGAAACCACACAAGTATAAGAAATTTGTACCTCCACGTATATATAATCTTTCTTATATGACAATTCTTAGACTATCATGTCTTATCTTGTCTCCCATTGTAAACTTCCAGTACCAGGAATTTTCCCATAAAATAGGTCCGATTGGTTAGAGTTCTCCTTGTCATGTTCCAGTATTTTTTATTACTGGTTAGTCCTCCGTCCTTCTTCCTATTTAATCTTCGTACCTTAATTGTCTATTTGTGGTGACATGTATTTTGTCTATTTGTTGTTCCTAAGTGACATATCGTATCCCTGATATAAACCATAGTATTATTAGATATTACTTAAATCTTTAATATTAAATCTTTTTAATATATATATATATATATATTAACGTTGGGGTTTAATTGTTATGACGTTTAATTGATACACGACACGACACGAATCGACACAGACTAAGAGTGTGGGACCTGACATCGGACGGTCCGAAGAGACAGGTACCTTAAAAGGTCTGTTCTTATGACCTCATCCAACGTAAAGGATGAGGTCCCATCCTTCATTCCTAACGGGATTCGGTCGTAGAGAACGTAGAGGAAGTAACCGTCCGTCCAAGGAACGGGAACTCGGTGGACAGTCAGCCAAGCCTACGAGTAAGCATAGGATGAGAAACGTTGGGGTACCTGACGTCGTACGGTCCGAAGGAACAGGTGGTGGTAGAGGACCTCGAACGAGCTTGAGTACAGGTAACTCAGTCACTACGGTAGGTTGGTGGAGTAGGAGATAGCAGGGGAAGAGGAGGACGGAAGTTAGAAAGGGTCGGAGTCCCAGAAAAAGTTAATCAGTCAAGAAGCGTAGTCCATCGAAGTCGAAGTCACAGTCAGGAAGGTTACTTATAAGTCCTGACTAAAGGAAATCCCAACTGACCAAACTAGAGGACTTCAGGTTTCCTGAGAGTTCTCAGAAGAAGTTGTGATGTCAAGTTGCGATGTCAAGTTAAGAAGTCACGAGTCAAAAGAAATATCAGGTTAAGTGTGTAGGTATGTATTGATGACCTTTTTGGTATCGAAACTGATCTGTCTGGAAACAACCTTTTCATTAAAGAGACGAAAAATTATACGACAGTATCGAAAAGAAGGTTCCTCGTTTGTAGAAAATTAAAGTACCGACTTCAGTGACAGACGTCACTAAAACCTCGGGTTCTTTAGTTTCAGACAGTGACAAAGGTAACAAAGATGTAAATAAACGGTACTTCACTACCCTGGTCTATAGTACTACAATCAAAAAGTTTACAACTCAAAATTCGGTCGAAAAAGTGAGACGAGAAAGTAAAAGTAGTCCTCCGAAAAGTCAAAAGAAGTGAACGACGGTACTCCCACCACAGTAGACGTATAGACTCCAATAACTATAAAGAGGACCGTTAGAACTAAAGTCTGACACGAAGTATGTTGGACCGTAAAGTGTACTACTTGAGATGTACATTTAATTTATTCGTCTCACTATATATGTTGGAACTACATGTGGAAAGGGTCAAAACTTGGTGAGACAACAAGGTACAGACCAAGATTGATAACGAAGAATTGTTCGTATGTCTAAAGAGTCCTCCGTCCATTCCACCAGACCATAAGGGCAGAGGAATTCTTAAAAGTTGTTAAACAAAACTAGGTGTGTCAGTTTCCGAAATCATATCAGTTGCTTCGTCTTCATCTACAAAAGGACCTTCAGAGAACAAAAGAGATACTAGGTACCTACAACCGTTAAACTAAAGACCAAGGAGACGAAAAAGATTTAGGTTGAACTTGTAGACCTTAAAGAGTCAAGTGTATGACAACTTCGGATCGAACCTCCTAAAACTCGTAATGAAACGATCATACACTTTACTCACGTCAACACACCACCAAACTTGTAAGAAACCGTAACGGAAAGAAACCCTAACCTAACTTTTGAATGGAAAAGGTCAGGACTCTGGTGACGACTAAAAGGTTTAAACGACCGTATACCTCACGGATTGAAAGTGTCGTAGTTTAGAATCCTAAACTTTATCGAGTCGACCCAAAGGTAGAGGAGATGATCTTAGTGATACTTGTTTCAAAACCTCGGTAGACTTCTAGTTAGATAATCTGGTGCGACCAGGTAACTTCAATAAAAAATGAGTTAGAGGAGTGAGGTCTCGTTGTCTTTCTTCAACATTTGTGACTTTACAAGTCTCAAAGACTAAACAAACTTAGGACTTGATGGAGGACCAGGGAGTACAGTGTCGAGAAAGCTGGTTCAGTTTTGTTCCTGAGATAATTATGACAGTGGTATCTGATAGTCACCTTTAAGTAACGGACAGTCCACAGGTAGAAAATCGTTTACGGTGTAAACATGACCCGTAACTCAAAGATAGATAGGAGAAAGGATATAATAAAACCCTATTCTTGTAAAGAAAGGAAGAGTCTCCTTCTTTAGTGAGACTTTGTACTTGTACGATCGAAAGATAAGGTTCTGAGTGACTTAAAGGAGTATTGAAGTCGGGAACATCTACCAGTAAGTAAAGACCAGGATGGTAGAGAGGGACGGATGAGGGTATGGACATTGGAGAAAATATCCATTTGTGTGGTCCCCACTTATGTCAGAGAAGGAAAGTATCTTATTAGAGGAAGTTAGAGAGAAGATGAACACACGTTCTGTAAGATAAATTTTGATGTTAGTCTTTTACTGAATTCTGTAGACAAATAGGACCTGTTAAAGGAATTTAAGGAAAATTCCAATAGGTCTTAACATATATGTAAATTCATAAAGTTGGAAAAACCGAACGTAAGTCGAAAAACGAATGATATCTTTTGTCTAGAAAATAAAGGTACATAAAAGATATAATATAATAATATTGAGTCAAACATTTCCGTACAAAAAGAGACCTAAAATACAAATTTTGATAAATCTTAAAATAAGGGTAAAAAGTCTCTAAATGGGTATAGGGTATTAAGTGATACCAGTGTCTAATTTAAGAATAAGTTATATATATGTTGGTTTCTGGAACAAAGTCGTCATAAGACGTTTCCGAAACATTGTTTATATGTATAACAAGTTTACTAGTACTAATTAAAACAAAAACTAGGAACTTTAAACTGTGATACTTACGAGAAACGTCCACTGACACCATTTTAAGTTAAAAGGAAGATAACACTTCTATATAAAGGAAACTTTATTTATAAAAAAAAAGGTAATAGTAAGGTTAGAATTTATTTAAACTACCTAATCTATAATTTATGACTTAGAAAAAAAGGGGAAAAGAAATGTTTTCTTTAATACAAAAACGAGTAAAAGTCTCTACTGAAGTTCTACCAAAGGGGTACCATTGATAAAACACATCTTTGTAGAGAACCGTTTATGGTACGTTAATACAATAGTCGATTTATCGAACAGTCATAACGTTCGTTTGTCTGTCTATCGTCTTTTAAACGTTCGAACCCTTTCTAAATGTAAACATCTCTTTACTCTTTATATGAAGTGAGAAGGGAAGTTTTGTTTGTTCATACTATGAAATTACCCAGGGTTATCATATGTTATGTCCAAATTTTAAGAGAAACGCTATTAGAATAGGACTCACTAATCCACTTTCCTTTCGTGTACAGTCAGACTTAAACCTCTTTACAAGTTGTTTGAACTAGTACGAATTTATTGGAACCTCTGATAATATGTCTCACTCCATTCGGTCTTTCTTTTTTGTGGTTATGTCATATGATTACGTATATATACCTTAAATCTTTCTACCATTGTTATTGGGACATACGCTCTATCGTTTTCTCTGTGTCTACATATCTTGTCAGAAAACCTGAGACACCCTCTCCCACTCCCACCCTACTAAACCCTCTTACCGTAACTTTGCACATTATAGTATATACTTTGCTTAGCGGTCAGGTCCAAGCTACGTACTATGACCTACGAACCCTGACCACGTGACCCTGTTGGGTCTCCCTACCATACCCCTCCCTCCTCCCTCGTCCCAAGTCCTACCCCTTGTTACATATAGACACCACCTAAGTACAACTACATACCGTTTTGGTTATGTTATAACCTTTCATTATTTGGAGGTTAATTTTATTTATTTAAATATAATTTTTATTTATTTATTGGACTTATTCTTTCGTTTCATAGTGACTTTTTACAGATCTTAATTTATAACAAAACAAAAGTTACATGTTAATAGGTCTTCATTGAGACATATTCATTCCTTCAGAACTGGTTACTTTAACAAACTGAAGAGATTTATTTCTCTCGTTGACTCCGTTATTTTTAATCTAGTTATGAGAAGACAAAGACTTCTTTCTTCTCGGGTAGTTGCTCGTTGTTAAGGGTGGAAGACTAAAACTGAGGAACTCACTTAGGGTACATAATTTTATTTCCCTACCAGTCTCTTACACCTTCTGTAAAATTCTCTGCACTCAGGGTTTATCTCTTACTCCGAATAACTCACGTGTAGGATGAACAAGTCTACTATCAAAACCTGAGTAAAACTATGGTTTCTGAAGATATTTTTTTTTTTCTTTTAGGTTCGTTTATATAGATTTGACTTTAATGAAACTTAGATATCTAACGAAACCCATCATATGAGTAAAAGTGATATAACTAAGAAGACTTAGTTATCACAGTCAAGGAGTCAGCACAGGATGAGAAACACTGGGGTACCTGACGTCGGGTGGTCCGAAGAGACAGGTACTCTAAAAGGTCCGTTCCTATGACCTCACCCAACGGTAAAGGAAGAGGTCTCCTAGAAGGGTTGGGTCCCTAGTTTGGACCCAGAGGACATGACGTCCGTCTAAGAAATGACTGACTCGATGTTCCCTTCTGGGTAAAACTATGGTTTCTGAAGATAGTTTTTTTTTTTTTTTTAGGTTCGTTTATATAGATTTGACTTTAATGTAACTTAGATATCTAACGAAACCCATTATATGAGAAAAAGTGAGATAACTAAGAAGGCTAGGTACTTGTGCCATATAAAGAGGTAGATAATCACAGGAGAAACTAAAGAAAGTAGTCACAAAATATCAAAAGATATATATCCAGAAATCAAAGAAATCCACCTATATAAGGATTCATAAAATAAGAAAAGCAACGTTACCACTTACCTTAACAAAGGAATTAAAGAGAAAGATAAAAGCGTAATAATCACATATCCTTACGTTCCCTAAATACACACAACTAAAATATAGGACGTTGAAATGATATAAGTAACTAATCACGATCATTAAAAGACCACCTCAAAAATTCCAAAAGATACATCTCCTAGTACAGTAGACGTTTGTCACTCTCAAAATGAAGAAGAAAAGGTTAAACCTAAGGAAAATAAAGAAAAAGACGAGACTAACGATACCGGTTTTGAAGGGTTTGATACGATTTATCATCACCACTTTCACCCGTGGGAACAGAAGAAGGACTGAAATCCCCTTTACGAAAGTTGAAAAGTGGTAACTCCTATTACAAACGACACCCAAACAGTATATATCGAAAATAATACAACTCCATACAAGGAACATAAGGACGAAAGACCTCTCAAAACTAGTATTTGCCTACAAATTAAAACAGTTACCGAAAGAGACGTAGATAACTCTATTAGTATACCGAAAATAAAAAGTTAAACAATTATACCACACAATGTAACTACCTAAACGTCTATAACTTCTTAGGAACGTAGGGACCCTATTTCGGGTGAACCAGTACCACATACTAGAAAAATTACATAACAACCTGAGACTAACGATCTTAAAACAATTCCTAAAAACGTAGATACAAGTAGTCACTATAACCGGACATGAAAAGAAAAAAACACCGTAAAAACAGTCCAAAACCATAATTCCACTACCACCGGAGTATCTTACTCAAACCTTCAAATGGAAGGAGACGTTAATAGACCTTCTCAAACTCCTCCTATCCACAATCGAGAAGAGATTTAAAAACCATCTTAAGTCGACACTTCAGCAGACCTGGACTCGAAAACAAACGACCTTCTAAAGACTAATGTCAAAGTTAAAGACACAAAGACTACCCAGACAATTCTAAAAGATAAAGGAGGACCAAGTCAAAACCTTTCAACATGAAAAGATTCTTAAACAGGTAAAGAAGGTACAACAGGTAAAATAACCGTATATTGACGACTATTATCAGAGAATACTAGGAAACATAAAGACACAACAGACAACACTAGAGAGATAAAAGTAGATATTAAAATAACTAAACTAAAAAGGGTGAAACAAAGAACTACTCAGATCGATTACCAAACATTTAAAATAAATAGGAAAGTTTCTTGGTCGAAAACCGAAAAAGTTAAAAACGATATGAGAGAAAACAAAGAAAACGTAAATAAAGACGGGATAAAAAAAAAAAAATCAAAGGATAAAAAATTTAAAATTTTAGAAATTAAGAATGTACGCAAGGGTTTGTACTTGGGGGAAGGGTGGAGGGAGGGGTGTTGTAGAGAGACCCAGTAGGGGTACGTGGTCGGGGTTCGTACGACATAGGACTCAGTCTGTATCTGACCGCTAAGTTAAGAATGTACTATCATATGTACAATCCTGCGGTAAGAGGGTTTAGTAGGGTGGGAGAGGGAGAGGGAGACTCAGGTTTTCAGGTAATATGTATAGACACAGAAAAAAGGACAGAACGTATGTCCCAGTAGTAACGGTAGAAGGATTTAAGGTATACATACACAATCATATGACATAACCACAAAAANTTATCTACGTCTCTTCCGGAAACTGTTTTAAGTTGTAGGTAAATACTATTTTTGAGAGGTCTTTCGTCCTTATCTTCCTTGTATGGAGTTGTATTATTTTCGATATATACTGTTTGGGTGTCGTTTGTAATAGGAGTTACCACTTTTTAACTTTCGTAAAGGGGATTTCATTCAGTCCTTGTTCTGTTCTCACAGGTGAAAGTGGCGATGATAAGTTGTATCAAGACCTTCAAAACCGGTGTCTTTAGTCTCGTCTTTTTCTTTTCCTTAGGTTTAACCTTTTCTTCTTCATTTTGAGAGTGACAAACGTCTACTGTACTAGGAGATGTACCTTTTGGGATTTCTGAGGTGGTCTTTTAATGATCTCGATTAGTTACTTATATCATTTCAACGTCCTATATTTTAGTTGTGTGTCTTTAGGGAACGTAAGGATATGTGCTTATTACTCTTTCATCTTTTTCTTTAATTCCTTTGTTAAGGTAAGTGGTAACGTTGCTTTTCTTATTTTATGAATCCTTATATAGATGGATTTCTTTGATTTCTGGATATATATCTTTTGATATTTTGTGACTACTTTCTTTAGTTTCTCCCGTGATTATCTACCTCTTTATATCGTACAAGTACCTAACCTTCTTAGTTATATCACTTTTACTCATATGATGGGTTTCGTTAAATGTTTAAGTTACGTTAGGGACAGTTCGATGGTCGGTGTAAAAAGTGTCTTGATCTTGTTTATTAAAGTTCTAAACATACCTTTATGTTTTTTGGAGCTTATCGGTTTCGTTAGAACTCTTTCTTCTTACCTTGACCTCCTTAGTTGAACGGACTGAAGTCCGAGATGATGTTTCGGTGTCAGTAGTTCTGTCATACCATGACCGTGTTTCTGTCTGTATATCTAGTTACCTTGTTTTATCTTTCGGGTCTCTATTTAGGTGTGTGTATACCTGTGGAATAGAAGCTATTTCCTCCGTTCTTATATATTACCTCATTTCTGTTAGAGAAATTGTTCACCACGACCCTTTTGACCAGTTGGTGAACATTTTCTTACTTTGATCTAGTGAAAGATTGTGGCGTGTGTTTTTATTTGAGTTTTACCTAATTTCTAGATTTACATTCTGGTCTTTGATATTTTGAGGATCTCCTCTTGTATCCGTTTTGTGAGAGTCTGTATTTAGTGTCGTCCTAGGAGATACTAGGTGGAGGGTCTTAAGACCTTTATTTTCGTTTTTATTTGTTTACCCTAGATTAATTTTAATTTTCGAAGACGTGTTGTTTCCTTTTATATTCGTTCCACTTTTCTGTCGGAAGACTTATCCTCTTTTATTATCGTTTACTTCTTTGACGGGATTAAAAATTTAAAAGAAAGGAAGATAATTGGGACCCCAAGAATTAAAGAAGGAAAAGATCAACGAAATCCACATCTGAATCCAATAAATAAACTGAAAATAGAACAAAGAACTCCATACGGACATAACGATACTTGAAAAGGGAATCTTGACGAAAATATCACAGAGTGTCCAAAACCCAACAACACAAAAGTAAAAGTAAGTAAAGATACGTATAAAACTAAAGACAAAACTAAATAAGACATTAAACAACCAATAAGTCGTCGCACAACAAGTCGGAGGTATACAACCTTAAAAATTATCAAAAAGAAGACATTAACTCTAGATTAGAATGACGTAACACCAGTATTTTCTACGAACCTTACTAAAGTAAAAAATTTTTTAAATGGTTCCGATCTAAATACCGGGTCCTACACTGGATAGGACCTTTTTCAAGACACTCACGAACTCTTTTTCCACTTTAAGTAACAAAACCTCACTTTACAAGATATCTATAGTTAATCCAGATTGACAAGATAACATAGTAAATTTCAAATACAAAGGAACAGTTAAAAGACAAATCAACTAGATAGGTATCCACAATCAATCTATAATTTCAGAGGGTGATAATAACTCAATAACAACTAAAGGGGAAAGTATGAACAATCGTAAACAGAATGTATGACGCCACGAGGATATAACCCACGTATATATAAATATTAACAATATAGAAGAAGAACCTAACTAGGAAACTAGTAATACAACACAGGAAGAAACAGAGAAAAGAGTCAAAAACAGAATTTCAGATAAAATAGACTATACTCATAACGGTGAGGACGAAAGAAAACCAGAGATAAACGTACTATATACAAAAAGGTCGGGAAGTGAAAGTCAGACATACACAGGGAACAAAACTCCACCCAGAGAACATCTGTTGTATATATCCCCAGAACAAAAACATAGGTAAGTAGACCATAAACAGAAAACAAACCCCGTAAGTTGGGTGAATACAAATTCCATTAATAACTATTCATACTAGGACAACGGTAAATGAAATAACAAACCCAAGTTCAAATATGTGGAAGAAACACAAAGGACAGATCTCTTATAGGAAATCGTAAACTACCTCTCGACCAAACCACCACGACTTAAGAGAGTCGAAAACGAACAGACATTTCGAAAACTAAAGAGGAAACATAAACTTACTCTAGGAACGACCCGTGTCATTAGACCCGACATCCAATAAAAGAAAGTTGTGTTAGAGATAGTTCGATGGTTACCATAAAAAGTGTCTCGATCTTGTTTATTAAAGTGTCACACATACCTTTACGTTTTTTGGAGCTTGTCGGTTTCGTTAGAACTCTTTCTTCTTACCTTGACCTCCTTAGTTGGACGGACTGAAGTCCGAGATGATGTTTCGGTGTCAGTAGTTCTGTCATACCATGACCGTGTTTCTGTCTTTATATCTAGTTACCTTGTTTTATGTTTCGGGTCTCTACTAAAGTGCGTGGATACCTGCGGAATAGAAACTGTTTCCTCCGTTATACGTTACCTAATTACTGTTAGAGAAATTGTTCACCACGACCCTTTTACCCAGTTGGTGAACATTTTCTTACTTTGATCTTGTGAAAGATTGTGGTATGTGCTTTTATTTGAGTTTCACCTAATTTCTAGATTTACATTCTAGTCTTTGATATTTTGACGATCTCCTCTTGTATCCGTTTTGTGAGACTGTATTTAGTGTCGTCCTAGGAGATACTGGGTGGAGGGTCTTATAACCTTTATTTTCGTTTTTATTTGTTTACCCCGGATTAATTTTACATGTCGAAGACGTGTTGTTTCCTTTGATATTCGTTCCACTTTTCTGTCGGAAGTCTTACCTTCATTTATTATCTTTTACTTCGTTGACTGTTTGTTGATTAGAGTTTTTATATGTTCGTTGAGGTCGTCGAGTTAAGGTTTTTTTATTTACTGGGTTAGTTTTTTACCCACCTTCTTGATTTGTCTATAAAGAGGTTTCTTCTGTATGCCTACCGATTGTTTGTGTACTTTTCTACGAGTTGTAGTGAGTAATAATCTCTTTACGTTTAGTTTTGGTGTTACTCCATGGTAAAGTGTGGTCAGTCTTACCGACGTTAGGTTTTCAGATGTTCGTTATTTACGACCTCTCCCACACCTCTTTTCTCTTGGGAGCATGTGACAACCACCCTTACGTTTGATCATGTCGGTGATACCTCTTGTCAGACCTCTCAGGAAATTTTTGACCTTTATCTTGACGGAATACTGGGTCGTTAAGGTGACGATCCGTATGTGTGATCTTTTGGTCTTAACTTTCTCTGTGCACATGGGGTTACAAGTAGAGTCGTGACAAATATTATCGGTCCTGTACCTTCGTTGGATCTACAGGTTGTCGTCTACTTACTTATTCTTTCGACACTATGTATATGTGTTACCTCATAATGAATCGGTAATTTTTCTTATGTAAAGTTAGTCAAGGTTACTCTACCTACTTTGACCTCGGATAATATGTCTCACTTCATTCGGTCTTTCTTTTTTGTGGTTATGTCATATGATTGCGTATATATACCTAAAATCTTTCTGTCGTTGCTATTAGGACATACGCTCTGTCGTTTTCTCTGATGTCAATATATCTTGTCAGAAAACCTGAGACACCCTCTTCCGCTCCCACCCTACTAAACCCTCTTACCGTAACTTTGTACATATTATAGTATATACTTTACTTAGCGGTCAGGTCCAAGATACGTACTATGACCTACGAACCCCGACCACGTGACTCTGCTGGGTCTCCCTACCATGTTCCTCCCTCCTCTCTTCCCCCAAGTCCTACCCCTTGTGTACATATGGACACCACCTAAGTACAACTACATACCGTTTTGGTTATGTTATAACATTTCACTAATTGGAGGTTTATTTTATATATTTAAATATAAAATTTTTTATTTTTTCTTTATTTGTTACTTTTTATTTATTTATTTGACTTTAATATAGTTGGTTCGATCTCAAATACTACCTAATATTGAGAGGTAAGAGTTGGTGTAGATTGAACTCTCTCTTCCATGGTCTCTTTTATCCACGTCTAGTATCAAAGTTTAAACATGTAAGAAGGGGACTGGTTTTTTTCTATGTATTATACAAATATTTTCGGGAAAAAATACATTAGTTTCTATATTTCCATTAAACTTCGGTAAAAATTTATGATCGTGGAAATCATTTCGTTAAATTCCTAGTAAACACACATATAAACATTGACTTCATGTAAAAAGTTGTAGACTATGAGTGTGTTGGACACATTCTTAGTAGATACATACAAAGTTTATATGACTACGGAGTCTACGAGACGACCCTTTCCACAAAAGACCCTACCTCGTCTCCCTGTACTGTCAAATGATAAATCAAGTACACTGGTAATATATGTGATTATAAACTCTTTATTATTTAGAAAGGAGTACAGAATAAAATTTGGGTATGAAATTTTTAGTGTTCTTTGGGATTTACAACTCCTACTACGTGGGAAGGTCCGTTAGTCAACCATGTCCCATAAACTAATTTAAGCTACCATTTGGATCTCTCAGATTCTCTCAAGGGTTCCAGTATCTTGAACTTTTCCCAACTCGGTATTTAATGGGGGTCAAGGTAGACTTAGGTTTCGATTAAAATGACTTCTTATAACCCAAGGTTTGATTCGATTTGTTTGATCGAGACTCTCGGAATCTTGAGAATGAGAAAAATAAATAATAAAATTTAACTTCCCAAATCTACTTAAATAATAGAGACGACGATACCTTAAACCTGATAACACATTAGATCTCTTTAATACTGAACTAACTTTAGTGTCCCGATTACCGTCTGGTTCCCTCGTTGTCATAAACTTGAGAATAAATCACCAAGAAAGTTTAAATAGAAAATATTTATCAATTTATTAAGTCAATAAAGAGTTCAGAAACAATTACGAAATTAAAATTTTAAATATAAGACCGAAACCATGGTAAATATTAATACCTAACGACGGGGGTTTATAATATGATGTCATATCTAAATTTTTTATGTTTTGTTTTGTCTTTGACGTCCATCTCTTTTGTTTCATCCGTCGGTCTTCAGTAGGTGTAAGGAATGGAAATGATAATGACACTGTCATCGTTATGGTCCACCGTAGCAGGGTATTTATAGTTTCCGGAGGTGATCTTTTCACTATGAACGAAGGACCAGACCTTTACTGAGTATCAGGTTTGAGGAATTTTCCCTCTCAAGAGGACATTTACCTACATCACGTTTTTTCACGAAGTGAAGACCTGAAGAATAGGCTATTCTGTGTAAACGAGGCTCCAGTTGTAGAAACCGGATATTGTGCAATTCTTTTTCTTACCAATATAGTGACGATAACAGTTTTATTTCTTTACGTCCTGACTACCTCCAGTACACAGTCATGGATCTTGTTGTACTTTACTTACTACTAGTTTTCAATACAAAGTCTCTATTCATAAAAAATTTCATTAAATAGTCTATCTCCCTCTCTCTCTCTTTCTTTCTCTAACTCAGTTTATGGCTCTGAGTTCTCTAAAACAGTAACAACTAGAACAATGATATAGATAAAATAGACTTTATAGTGACTACTTGTCTTAGTATGGTGTCATTTCTTTATGACGGTAGGGAATATACACTTTAGATTTTTATTTACTATGTTTACTTGAATGTTTTGTCTTTCTCTGAGTGTTTGAATCTTTCACTTGAATACCAACGGTACCCCTTCCCCATCAATCCCTGAAACCCTTCCAGTTCATGTGTGACAACATAAATTATTGGTTGCTTCTGGAAACATATCGTGTACCTTGAGACGAGTTTCAATACACGGGTCGGAACTACCGTCCCCCAAATCCCCTCCCACCTATGTACATATAAATACCGACTCAGGAAAACGACAAGTGGACTTTGATGGTGTTGTAACAATTAGTCGATATAGGGTCATGTTTTATTTTTCAAATTTCAATTTTTTTTAATTTTATTTTTTCGTTTTTCATTTATAACAACATTTACTAACAAATAATAAAAGACAACTAACATATTGTTACTTTTTATTATAGGATTTATAAGTGTTCTACTTATTTCTTTTTTATGGATGGGAGGTCTATCCTCCAAGAGTTTCTTTTACGGTTTTATTTTCTCTTTACACATACCTGGATCTCTAACAGTACGCCTCACTTCACTCAATCTCTTTCTGTTTATAGTATATGAAGAATGTACACCTTAAAAAATTTCTTACCATGTTTACTTGAACAAATGTTTTGTCTTTATCTTAGTACCTATATCGTTTGTTTGAATATCAACAATGGTCAACCGTTTCCTACCCTTCCCCATTTAACCCTCTAACCCCAACTGTATATATGTGGTAATATATATTTTATTTATTGATTATTTCTGGATAACATATCGTGACTCTTAAGAAGAGTCATAGATATTAGTGGATGTACCCTTTTCTTAGTCTCTTCCTCAACCTATATACATACAAATATTGACTAAGTGAAATGACATATCGTCTTTGATTGTGTTGTAACATTTAGTTGATTTAAGGTTATAAAAAAAATTAAGAGTAAAGGTTTTTTTATTAGAGGGTCAGTAATTTTCTTTTGTGTGTGTGTGTGTGTGTGTGTGTGTGTGTGTCTTTCTCGTTTGTTTGTTTTTGTTGACTTTTTCGTCCAAAGTTACCTTTGAAATATCTACTAATAAAGTGAGTCCTCATCTCTAATCTTTCAAGATGAGACCATCCTTTACCTTACCTCACTTCTATCTCACCCCTTCCAGTCCAAAACGATCTTACATATACGTCATGTCGTTTGTGGATTCACTTGAAGCCAGAACCGGGGGAGATTTGTTAATAGTTGTAGTGTTATCCTTTCTATAACAATTTCGTTTCTAAAATACTACAGTGGAAGGATGGATTTTTGAGAAGAAAAGGTAAAGTAAAACCTAATCGAGGTTAGAAGAATTGTACCACGCCTGTGTATATAAAAGATCGGGAATGAGAAAGAAAAGGAGGTCCTAAGACTCGTCCAAAAAGGTGACGGAACTTATAAGAAAAAGGGGGAACTTGTTGAGAATAAACAAGGAGTCAAGTGTCAAATCTTTATTCGAAAGGGTTCTTTTGTAAGAGCCTCTTCCGTTACCGTTGGGTGAGGTCATGAGAACGGACCTTTTAGGGTACCTACCTCCTCGGACCTTCCGACGTCAGGTACCTTAGCGATTTTCAGCCCGTGTTGACTCACTGAAGTGAAAGTGAAAAGTGAAAGTACGTGACCTCTTCCTTTACCGTTGGGTGACGTCATAAGAACGGACCTCTTAGGGTCCCCGTCCCCTCTGACCACCCAACGGCAGATGCCCCAACGTGTTTCAGCCTGTGCTGACTTCGTTGAATCGTCGTCGTCGTCATACGAACGACGTGCTCTGACTTTTAAGCTACTTCCGTTCTTTAGAATAACTACAAACTTAGAAACCGGAGATCGTCTCCTGAACCGTAAGTCATTCGAACAACTTACTTACTTATCTCCTTATTTACCTCTTTATTGTCGGAAGAGGGACCAGTCGTAGACGGAAAACATCTAAATCATTACAAAGAAGGGTCTACTGTGATCATCTCTTGGGTAGACGGTTACACCCTCTGTATTCTTTGTACCCAAGTCAGGGACCCAGTCGTTCTAAAAGAGACCTCCTCCGTTACCGTTGGGTGAGGTCACAAGAACGGACCTCTTAGGGTACCTGACGTCTCGGACCGTCCGATGTCAGGTACCACAGCGTTTCTCAGTCTGTTCTGACTCTGACTTGATTTGACTTGATTCATCTGTATATAGACCGACTTAGTACCTTTTTGTGTTCGAGAACTTTAAGTAAGATTGTGTTAAGTTTAACATCTAACGTCCAACTCTTTCTCAATATATATATAAAAAGAAGGTTTTATATGAAGCATCTTGTGGATACAGTCTTAATTTCCCAACCACGATTTGACCTCTAAAGATCCGGTTAGATTGAATGACTTAGACTTATAGGTCTCAAAGACCATTATTAAACTCTTGATTTTCTGTCTTCGAATCTATATTCCTGTGATTACTTTTCCTCTTTGTCTAAAGACCTTCATACGGTCAATACATATCTTTCACTTGTTTATAATGTTTTATCAGTCATATCGTTAGATAAAGACATTCTATGTCCCAGTAAGATATGTAAACATAGACACATACGTACATATACCCGAAGGGTCCACCGAGTCACCATTTCTTATATAGACAGTTACTTCTCTATTCCCAAGTTAGAGACCCAACCCTCCTTAAGGACCTCTTCCTTTATCGTTGTATGAGGTTATAAGAACACACTCTTTAGAGTACTTATCTCCTCGGACCGTCCGATATCAGGTACCCCAGTGTTTTTCAGTCTGTACTGAATCACTGATTTGTCGTTGTTATGTACACATATATACATGTATGGACCTATGTACATATAAATCTGACACATTTATCAATAAACTGTAAACACACTCGTCTTTGTGTTTACATTGTATTATGTGTATTTTTAAATTATGACTCATTGAAACCTCCATGTTCCACTCCCTAATAATTCCAAAAATTTTATCAGATCACATAACGGTCAACAATATTATTTATGAACTGTAAGTAATGAAAACACTTAACTATTATTCAAATAATTCTCCACAATAAGTCAAAGAATGTTACCGTTCAAAAGACGGGAGAGAGAGATTTTGTCCGAACAATCTCTTTTGTCTCATACATTATAAACTCCTTATGTATATAATTTTAAATCAATAGTAAGTAAACTTTAAATTGACGTACACACACACAGATACACACGTAAAATGATTTCAGACCGTCTGGGTAGGTTTATGGTTTAAAATATGTCTTAAGTACTTTGTTGACGAAGTAGGTGTGTGGAGATAAACTTCCTTTCACCAGGGTCGACCGTCCAAGAGAAGTTGTTGCTGTCATATACAACTTAACCACTTGTGTCCTGATAATAGTAGTTATAGGTTTTGGAACTACCGGTCTCATTCTCAACTTACTGCTCCTACATGACGAGGTAGTCAACGGTGTTGTTGTTCAAGTATCATCAGGGACTAAAGAGACAATTCGAAGTGTCGACACATTTATGAAGGTAACCTACACTACGCCTTTTCTAACAACTTCAATGGGTTTGACATCACGTGGACCGGTAAATAAGGTCGTAGTCCTAGACGACGGATTTGTTTTAATTTTTGTCTCCTTAAGTGTATCATGAGAGACAATATTAAAAAATCTTCCCTGTCAATTTCTTGATACCGTATAAAGATTGATTTATAACAAAAAGAAATCTATCTTTTCCTTTTTCTATTACTATTTCATCATGTTTTCAGATCTTGTACTTTTCTTTAAATATTATCAAATTACTATTGAATTAAGATTTACTCATATTTTAATGAAACATAGTCATTTTTATTGTTATAATGTTGTCTTTTAAGTGTAATGTATTTATGACTCAAAAGAACATAATAGTAAATAAATTATCTAAAAATTGAGATTTTAAATTTTTTCAAAATTAATTTGTATTAACTCACTATCGAATATAATATATAAAAAATTAAGTTCGATATATAACATATAGATATTATGTATATCTTCGTGGTACATATCTATCTATATCTAATGACGTAAATTAAGATTACAAGAATATTTATTTCTTGTAACCAAGGTAAGATGTTTACTCTTTTGGAACCGAATACCTAATATTAAACGAATCTCAATACTTTCTTTTTTTTTAGACACGGAGTTAAGAATCATATTATGGATGTATTTTAATGAATTATTTATAAACTCCCTAATTAAGTATAATCTTCTCTAATTACGTTCGTTGACTCCAAATTTTGATTCGTATGAGGTTTGTCTTCACTTTCAAATCATTGACATTTCGTTGACGTTTCCCGAGAAGTCTCCCTCTCCCTCTCCCACCCTACTAAACCCTCTTACCCTTAAGATTGTACATATGACAGTACATTCTTAACTTAGCGGTCAGGTACAGACTGCATCCCACGTCGAACGAACCCCGACCACGTACCCCTACTGGGTCTCTCTACAACACCCCTCCCTCCACCCTCCCCCCAAGTACAAACCCTTGCGTACATTCTTAATTTCTAAAATTTTAAATTTTTTTTATTTTTTAATTTTTTTTTTCTTATGTTAGAGATTTACTATTATCTTAACAACTACGTTATTATTCGGAAAACATTAACATTTAAAATTCAGTATAATTTATTGAAACGTAATTTATCTTACTCATTTAAAACTCACCGATAAGAAGTTTCCTCACAATACTCTTAATTATATTAGATTTTGTTAATTAACTTTATCTTTAATACTGTAAAGTAATAGTTTATGACACGTAAAACAAGATGTATCGAGATAGAGTAACAAAAAGTGGTTTAACCTTATTTAGAATCTTTGGTATTTTACAATGTATTGATACGTGATTTACCGACTATTCCTTTCCTTCCTTTTGTTCTCTGAACCGACGTAATACTCGTTCTCTGTGTTTAAAGTTGATTATAAGTGTTTCGGACTCTACCTTATACTACATAAAACTTGTCGTATATTCGTCTACATGTAAGTGGAAATGTTTGTGACCTCTTCGTTCACCCCACCCAAACGACTTGTGAAAACGGAACAAACTTTACTATTTCGGGTCCTACACTTTCAGTTTAAATATTGACACGTGGGATACTTACGGTCTGAGAGGTCGTCCTAAACAGGGAGACTAAGTAGTTTTGTGTTTACAGGGACCCTCCCATAATGAAGACTTCAAACTTCGGACTCTTTTCTACTCCTTGACGTCCTTACAGACTCTCCTGTTTTTATGACATTTTATCAGTTTCTTGAATGTATGTATATAAAAGAAGATAAAAATATAGAAAGGATCTTAAACAGAATGTTTAATGACTGTTTAATCAGTTCGACCAGTAGAATTACTTTTGTTTATTTGTTATAACAGTTGAGGGAGTGTTTTTTTGTTGGGTTGTTTTTTATGAGAAAAAAACAGAATTTAGTGACGAATTAATTTATCTTTTTATTTTAGAACATTGTAGTCCTCCAGAATCAAGTAATTTAGTTGTCATAATTTGTAAAGTCACTGAAAAGAGGACACCCCCAAAAATACATTAAATTTACTAAGAGTGAGTTCCACACAAAAATAGATAGGGTTATAAACCTTCTAAAAATACTATCTTACTAAGTTAAAAGAATTACACCGACACATACATATACACACCTCCCTGTCCCCTACAATTCATACATAACAAGGTATATACAGGTCGATGACTTGACTATAGAGACGATCCTGAATGTGTTCAAATAATAAAATATCGAGATATTTTGTCTTCAAGTTATTCACAGAGTAGACCGATTTTAGTTCCATACGTATTCCAACACAAGGAAAGACCTCCAACATCCGTTTCTAGGTAAAGAAACGAGTAAGTTCAATAACTGTCTTATGTCAAGGAACTCCAACATCCTGACTCTAGGGGAGAAGGAAAAATGAACAGTACGTTCCTGATAAGGGTCAAAGATTCTAGTGGGTGTTTGGAACCAAGAACCGAGTACCATGTGAAAAAGGTAGAAGTTTCGATCGTTGTCACCCAATTCAAGGGGAGTGCGAAAGACTTAAAGAGGAAGATAAAATATAGAGACTAGGTGAGAGGATGGTAGAAACAAGTGACAAGTTGTCAAAACTACTGATGTCACCCGGGTGGACCTGTAGATCCTATTAGGAAAGTAGAGTTCAAGGATTTGGAATAATGTAGATGTTTTAAAGAAAACGACACATTCCATTGTATAAGTGTGTACCCTACACAACCCTTAGTATTAAGACAGACGAGATGTTAGTTTTTAAATTGTACAGGAATTAATTTGGGAACTAATATAAACAGGTTTGGAAAAAGTAGAGATTAAGGGAATAAAGTCATTTACTAAGAAGGTAACTAGGTTATCTAATGTATTTTTGTTTCTTCTAATAAGGACTCTAGGGGAAGATAGAAGACACTAAGTAAATAAGTTATTAAAGTCTTTTCGTATAAATTATACTACATCCTCTGAGTCGAAGTTCAATGTTACCACATAATCCATTGTTCAGGTTCTATAGTACCTTAAATGTCTCTTTTAATGATAAGATAAACATTATACGACAAATGTGGAAATATGTCATAGAGTTAGGATTGAAGAAACCGGGTTTAATAGTTGACACCGAATCTAATGATCTCTCACTCTCTCACTCTCACTTAAGTGAGTCAACACGGGTTGAGAAACGTTGGGGTACCTGACATCATCGGATGGTCCGAGGAGGTAGGCACCCTAAAAGGTCCGTTCTTGTGACCTCACCCAACGGTAAAGGAAGAGGTCTTCTAGAAGGGTTGGGTCCCTAACTTCGGTCCAGAGGGCCTAACATTCGTCTACGAAATGGCAGACTCGGTGGTCCCTTCTATGAACAATTAATAAAAGAAAAAGACAATAAAGTAAAGTCTCTCCAGAAGATATTTTCTATTTACTGTAATAAAGAGAATTATAGGAAATTACTAAAGTTGACACAAGTCGTTGTAAGTTTGTCAATTATAGTAGTTTTATAGCAGATGACTTACGATGAAAGTGATAGAAGACCTTATTACATTTAGAGAGGTTGGAGGTTTAAAGAGATTTCGGAGACGTACCACCCTCGAAGACGATAATAAACGGTCCGATTACGGACGAATAGAAAGTTTTCAGTTAAATTTGTAGTGAAAGAGTTTCGTCAGAAGAGACTTAGTACTTTATATTTCCTCTGGGAAGACAATATGTACGGTTATCGAGATACATTGACATGGAATATAGTATAGAACCGAAGGGACCACCGAGTCTCCAATTTCGCAGACGGAGGTTACACCCTCTGGACCCAAACTAAGGTCCCAGCCCTTCTAGGGGACCTCTTCCTTTACCGTTGGGTGAGGTCATAAGAACGGACCTCTTAGGGTACCTGTCTCCTCGGACCATCCGATGTCAGGTGTCCCAACGTTTCTCAGCCTGTGCTCACTCGCTGAAGTGGATATAGTATAAATTATGAAAATTTAATATATAAATAAAGATCCTATGTGTTTACTTAACGTAAATAATTTATATATTTATTTCTATAATGACAATAACAATTAACAAGTCAGACAGTCAGTACAGACTAAGAAACGTTGGGGTACCTGACGTCGTGTGGTCCAAAGGGATAGGAAGTGATAGAGGGTCTCAAACGAGTTTTAGTACAGGTAACTCAGTTACTATGGTAGGTCGGTAGAGACAACGAGGGAAGAGGAGGACAGAAGTCAGAAAGGATCATAGTGTCAGAAACGGTTACTCAACCGAGAAGTGTAGTTCACCGGTTTCATAACCGGTGAAGTCGAAGTCGTAGTCAGGAAGGTTACTTATAAGTACTAACTAAAGGAAATCCTAACTGACCAAAATAGAGGAACGACAGACTCGCTAAGAGTTCTTAAAAGAGGTTATAGTGTCAAGTTTTCGTAGATAAGAAACTGAGTTAGAAGAAATACCAGGTTGAGAGTGTAGGTGAGTACTGATGACCTTTTTGGTATCGAAACTGATATGTCTGAAAAAAGTCTTTTCACTAAAGAGATTAAAAATTATATGACAGATCCAAACACTATCGAACAGAAGGTTCCTCGTTCACAAAAAAAAAAAAAATTAAAGCATCGACGTCAGTTGTTGACGTCACTAAAAACTCGGGTTCTTTTTCTTCAGACAGTGACAAAGGTAAAAAAGGGGTAGATAAACGGTACTTCACTGTCCTGATCCACGGTACTAGAAGTCAAAAACTTACAACTCAAAATTCAGTCGAATTACTTCTACAATGAGGACGATGAATAATTATGTATCGATATATTAAGAATTTTATAAATAAATTAGTAATACGTAGACGACAAACCAAGATAAAACTAAATATATAGAAGGTAATAGTCGGAGACAAGAAAATTAATTATTAGGGTTTTGTTTGTGACATCTTAATAGTCTTAAAGTAGACCCTGAGACTAATGGAAGCATCTTGATGACTTAGGTCCAGATTTGATCTTTTATAGTAAAATTTTTTAATTTTTCATCATAAAACAATACTGAATTTACTCATACTACTATTCATTTACCGAAACATAAAAATTATAAAACATCTTACTGTTTCTCCCGGATACATCAAATTCTACCTCTTACTGGAACTATATATTTTGCTAACGATGTACCATCTTCACAACTAATCAAAGTTATAAAGGTGATATACATAAAAACTATAGTAATTGAAACCACACAAGGGAGATTCATAGTCTATTATGGATATTTTGATATTTTATTTTCTACACTTTAGTTTATCGTTAAAAAAGGATGGTAATATGTACAGTCTCTACTTTAAGTGTTTACACCGTGTCTAGTTAATATTATACTTATTTTATCTATTATCAATAACGTATTAAGAGACATTGATCAACGTTTCGGTAACCAGACAAGGTGACTTATTTTATATATTTTTAAATTCACTTAACAGTAACGGTATCTATTATATTCGGTTATTATTGATCATAATCTTATTACGTTTACACATGGATGTAACCATTGTTTACTGAACCTTTTCTGGAGTGTAAACTAATAAGTTGAGTACAAACTTTTGGTGACCCGATCCCCTAACAATTTCCTTTGAACGAGATTGTTCTCTGACTCTAATTTTTTTTTTTTTTCAATTAAAGTCTTACTTGGTGAATGTCACGAACGTAGTACAACCATAAAGGGTTCGGTCATGTAATTAGTATAAAAGGGAACACTTAAAAGGTTACAAGTCTCCTGACAACGTAACTTTCTAGGAAAAAATAATTCCTAGTCCCTTACCATTGAGTGAAAGAGGTCCGAAGTTGAACGGTTCTCCTTTCTGTAAAATCGTTCTTTTAGTAGAAAAGAGACGAGGGAATAAGTGAGTACTCACCACTTAAACTATCTTTCTTAACCCATTTGTGTGACTGAAGAAAATTGTACTGTAGACTACAAATATTCCTACAGTATACTCAACGAACAAAACGATATACTCGAGAAAGGGATTCTTATTCTGGATGTTAAAGTCAAGACAGACTCCGACACATCAATTTAAATTAACATCCCCATCGTAAATGATTGGGTAAACCGAGAGTAATGATTTTGACGTCGGTACTTTAATTTTCTACGAATGAGGAACCTTCTTTTCACTACTGGTTGGATCTATCGTATAAGTTTTCGTCTCTGTAATGAAACGGTTGTTTCCAGGCAGATCAGTTCCGATACCAAAAAGGTCACCAGTACATACCTCCACTCTCAACCTGACACTTCTTTCGACTCACGGCTTCTTAACTACGAAAACTTGACACCACAACCTCTTCTGAGAACTCTCAGGGAACCTGACGTTCCTCTAGGTTGGTCAGGTAAGATTTCCTTTAGTCGGGACCGACAAGAAACCTGCCTTACTACGATTTCGACTTTGAGGTCATGAAACCGGTGGAGTACGCTCCTCAACTGAGTAACCTTTTCTGAGACTACGACCCTCCCTAACCCCCGTCCTCCTCTTCCCCTACTGTCTCCTACTCTACCGACCTACCGTAGTGACTGAGTTACCTGCACTCAGACTCACTTGAGAACCACAACCACTACCTGTCCCTCCGGACCGCACGACGCTAAGTACCCCAGCGTTTCTCAACCTGTGCTGACTCGCTGACTTGACTTGATTTGGAGAAGGGGGAGTTATAGTCTTAAGATAAAAGGTCTTAAAGTACAGAGAGAGACTTAAAAAAACTTGGACCCCTTCCATATCCTACAATAGATAACTATGAAGATTTAGGGTCCTTTATAGTTGTAGTGCTAAAGGTCTGTTAAAATTAGTATCTAAAAAAAAGTAACAATAAACGAATCTTTTTATAAATGATTATAGAACTCCCTGTATATCAAATAATTTATGACAACATTAAGTGACTCATTGTGACCCTTATTCTGGAGAAAAATTATTAGACAGGTACTATCAAAATGTATTATAAAGGTGAAATATAACAATCAAGGGGTACTAACTAGTGAACTTTTATTGGTAGAATTTAAATATCTTAATCACCAAGGGTGAAAGATGGTACAACTCCAGGAATTGTCTCAGGTATCATTTTGTTATTTACCGTTTATTTTCTATTATTTTTTATACGAAAATTCTCCAAGTTATTCTCTAAAAAATTACCGAATTTAACTATCTTTTCCGGTACCTCCCTCTTCGTTTATAACTGAAAAACAATACCGAAACCATTTGATTGAGATCCACGATGTAAAGTACCTTACAATCAAACCACGGTCCTAAAAAGATTTCCTTTTTCACTCCTCTCTACCTCTCTCGTTCCCTCCAGAAACAACTTTATTTATTTAAACCCTTTAACCCTAATTTCTATTTTAAATTTCAAAAGTAATGAAGACTTGAAAAGTACACGGTAATTACAAACTTACTCCTTCCGTTTCAAGAGTTCCCTCATTACATACGTGGTCTAAATTTTTAGGGTTCATTGTCTTTAGAAAAGTTATACAACTGACTAGATGTCTTTCTTCAGGTCTGAGGATACGTGCTCAATTAAAGTTGGATGTACAAGTCAGAAGAGAATAATAAATGACAGGACATTTTGAAAAACGAGCAGATTAGTTAAAAGATGTAAAGGAATTCTGAGTCTTATGTGAAAAACTGTAAAGGAAGTTCTGAACGGTACTACTAAGAAATAAGTGAAGACTTTAAGGTTAAGAATTAGGTCAGAAGTTTAGGGTTGGGGTCAAGTTAGAGAGGATGCTTTTACAGATCATAAATCTCTTTCTAGTACAATATGTAGTCTTAAGATCCGAATTGTGAATTATGAAGAAGTGTAATGAACAATAAATGTGGAAAAGGTGTGTTGACATTCAGGAAAAACTCTTCTCTTCGTGTAGAGTATTGGAAAATAACTAAAAAAGTTTAAACGTCTTTAGGAATAGAATGTGACCCTATTAAACAATTCTCTTTTATAGATTTGTGTACAAGTTATCCCTATGATTTTTATTTATAATTTACTTCGTAAAAATAATTATCCCAAAATATTAAAGTAGTCGAATACATATTTTACAATTATTATTGTAAGTTTCAGTTCGTGTGTGTATGTGTGTGTCAGACTAGGTATAAATGATGTTGAATTAAGTGACTTCTTGATCAAAGGTATTTTTTCTTCATATAAAATACGAATACCTTATTTTCTAGTTGCTAGTTATTATTTTACGACATTTTTAAAATTTCATTGACTCATTGTGTTGATTATCTCTATTTCTTGATCTTGTGAATATTTTACGTCCTAATAAACGAAGGAAAAGACTGAGGATTAATTAACTCTTCGTATTTATTCCAGTACCTTCAATTTATCATACCCTACCGATTCGATTCATCAAAGTAAATAAATGATAATATCTACTCATACATCTACAATCTTTTCCATTGATTTGTATTTTAAGGGATAATAGTCGTTATAACAGTTCTTCAGACGTAATTACAAATTATAGATTGGTTCCTTGAGTCACACACTACGACATTACTTTGGTAAGTAGAAGGATCTTTAGTTAATTTTCAATTAATTTTAACAATTGTTCTTTATAGTGTGTAGAGAAAAGTAGAACATGATGTAGTTTCGTTATTTGTCGTTATCGACGTTGAAATATTAGTAGAGAGGTACCGATTGTGTAAAACATTATATGCGAAATGATACCTCGGACTAAACGTCGATGAATAAACACTTACGTATAACGACCCTGTAGCCGACTATCAGACATCAGTTTATTTCTAAAGTGAGATGTTTTGAAACTTATATACGATCCTTTTGAAACCTTATCGGAATTAGTGACTTCAGTTTCAATTCTCAGTCGGTCAATTGTAACGTCAGTCGGTTTATTAATGAATTATTCCTGTTGTGTAGTACGGGTTCCCGAAAATAACTGATATGGTAAACTATCTTGTAGTAAATTTTTCCTTCGACCTTTTATATAAAGAATGTGTAATATAGATACGGAAAACGACGGATTAATATAAAATCTCTTCAGATAATATATCCGAAAGAGTAGCTATTTCCACCTTTGGGTAGTGACCCTATGGATGTGACCTTTAATGTTTAAGGTATCTCTACATTTTCGTACAGAAATACGTATCTTATATGACGCTGTTCTGGAACTTCCTCTCGTACTCTGGACGGGAGGAAGGTAACTTTTGCGGGACGTATCTAATGCATACGTAAAAGTTACTAAGTAAGAATAAATTTTACAAAATATAAGTATGGGTAAACCTAATAAATCTATTTACTAAAGACAAATAAAAGTATTTTATAAAAGTATTTTAAGTCCAGATATATTTCTTGAAACTCCCGTTTGTCTTTTATATCGATACTCTTTCCACACTTGAGGGTACATCGTGGATTAGTCGGGTCACGTTTTGACTCTTCCTCGAATCGAGATCGAAAACGAACAGGAAGTGTCGTTAAAAACTCAGACACGTGAGGAGAGAGTGGAACTTCGCCCTCGGTATTTTCAACAACTCGTCCCTCCAGTCTTCTTCAACCCGTCACGTAGGAATTACTGTAATGATTACCTTCGTGTAAAAATTTTAATAGACAGTTGAAGTTTTTCTGTATTTTGTCAACAATAGAAATAAAGAAATTTCTTCGACTCAATAAAATTCTCTACACTAATAGTCACATTTTCCCCTTTTCGTTAAATGACTGAGTACTATGACCGTTTACAAAGGAGAGAGGTATGGATAAGTAATAACTTGTTACCGTTTACCTGAATGACCGATATTTCATTGTTCATATGAACTCGAGTTTAGTGATGTTTATATTACTCTCATTTATCACAAAAAAAAAAAAAAAATTATGACTTTGACAGTGTATAAATTAGGAATCCTCAGATCTTTTGGGTATACATTTGATCTCTAAGGAATTTCCGAATTCGCGATCCAATTTTCGGTCGAGAAAGGGTATGATTAAGATACAGGAACCTACTCAGTCGGTGAGATTCAAAGGTATGAAGTAAACATTTTCTTACTACTATCATAAATAGAGTGATGGATACTCCTAACTTGTTTAAATTATCGTATGAATCTAGTATAATTCATTAGTTAATTTTTAATCCATACAAATAACTCCAAAAGTTGTAGATTAATCTTCGATAATTTTTCGAGTAAAAACATATTTTAAGAATTTTAATTTTTTTAATCTTATTTAATCATTTTATTGTTATTAAAATAAACCAAATATATATGTGAAGTAAAATGAATTCTAGTGTAAATTGGATAATGTCATTCAGATAACCCGAGAAAACACCGAGATGTCATTTTTTAAACGGATGTTACACATCACGTCCTCTGGACCCAAGCTAGGGACCCAACCTTTCTAGGGGACCTCTTCCTTTACCGTTGGATGAGGTCATAAAAACGGACCTCTTAGGGTACCTGCCTCTTAGGGTGCCTGTCTCTTCGGACCAACCAATGTCAGGTATCCCAGTGTGTCTTAGCCTGTGCTGACTTTGTTGATTCGAAGTTGTCGTCGTCCTCGTCACACAGATAATTCAAGGTAACGAAACATAAACAGTTCTAGACTCTTAAACCCACGGACATAATTAATATCTATATTATACACTTTTTAGAATTTTGGACAGGTACAACAAAAATCACATTGTTTATTTTAATACTCCTTTTGAACATACTACTTTGCTATACGTTGTTTTTCCTTTCTCGTGAAATCAACAATGTTCTTTGTTATTACTTCTAAATTCTGTAAACCCCGTATGTAAGTCCATCATAATCTGTATACTATCTCTTTAAAGATACTTTTTAATGTGGACTAGTAAAATGCCTATAACAGTGTAACTCTTTACAAACGATGTAGACCTGACTCTTTTTATAACTTAAGAAGTTTTTAGTTTTTACATATTGTAAACTTTCGTCTTCTCTTCCATCGTTGAAGGGGAACGTAAAATTTCATTAGAGTAGGATCCGACCCTTTGTTTACATACAGTTGTCCACTCACCAGTCCTTGACTAGTATTTAACACTCCGAGAATTTTAGTAATATCACTCTCGACTTTCCCTATATTCTTAATAAAGTGTGATTTGTAAAGAATTGAACAGTATTCATGAAGTCTGGTAGAAAGGTTTAGACTTTCTATTTAAGGTGGGTCTCTTGAGTCATTTGTCATAAAGGGGTGTATTTTCAACCTGTCGACGGGCATAAAAAGAGGTTTCGATACAGAAAAAAATCACTAGAATTTAAGAAAGATAAGACGGTTCCTCGTTTGGAGATGATTTGACAGAAAGTTCCGAACCTGTAAAAAGATCCTACGGAAAGGACCAAAGGGGATTAGTTCTGTAACAGGAAGGTGACTGTGAGAAACGGTAAAACAAAAGTAAGTCAAGTTGTTATATTACATCGACGAACGAGTGGACGAAGAGAAGATGTGATATGAAGGACTTTTAACTCCTGTACTTTTTACGTAACGAGTGTCAAATTGAAGATTACGTAAAAGACATAATTCCAAGTCACTTATAAACGACTTATTTATGAAGTAACTCCTGTCGAAGAATACTTCGTTATTCACGGAATTTACTTTTAAAACGACTTAAGTGATTATTTACGGTTTTGTTAGTAAAGATCAAATGTATTATTTAATGTAAAATAATATTGTAACTTCCGAGATACACTAGAAAAAGATTGGATATGAATATGTGATTGTAGAGTGTTGATTGAGAGACTGTATTTGAGATACAAAATTAGTTCTCAATTAAATAATACAGTCTGTCGAAAATTTATTGAGGTTTTAGAGTCGCCAAACGAGAGTGACTACAAATGAAGAGTAAACACCTCATGGAAGTACCTAAGGTACATCGAGACAAAAGAAATGAGTTCCTTCCTCAGACTTCCTCGTCCGAAACAATCTTGTACAGTAAGTACACTGACCCGAAGGGTCCAACGTCGCCATTTCTTAGATGGACGGTTGCGTCCTCTACGTCCAAACTAGGGACCCAATCCTTCTAGGGGATTTCTTCATTTACCGTTGGGTGAGGTCGTAAGGACTGGCCTTTAAAGGTACCTGTCCCCTCGGACTACCCGATATCTGGTACCCCAACGTTCTCAGTCTGTGCTGACTCGTACGTGTGTGTGTATACATGTAAGTACACTGGTTCCTCCCTTTTGTCTCTACTATTTCGGTGTCGAGAATTACCAAGACGAAACTACACCTTGTATCGTGGATGTTTAGAATGTAGTAGTACCGACTACAGTATTCTACCCCTTCATTGTAGTAAAACCTCACACCCCGCCGTTTTGGGACCTTTGTTATTATCTCAGATCATCAGGTCACCAATCGTTTGATGGAAAGTTACATCCTCTGTGTCCAAGTTAAGGACCAACCCCTCGATTCTAGGGTACACGACACCCCGTTGATCCGGGTGCACAACGTTTATCTCTCGGGTACGTGGCGTTCGTCTCTCGGGTATACGAGATCTCAGGCACGAGGTGTTCTCTTGGGACACACGACGGGGTACACGAGATCAAAGAGTTCGGTAAGGGAGTTCGGTGATTTCTTTCGGGTACTCGGTGTTGTTTTTCTAGGTCATCTCGGTTTTTTTTTCTTGTTTGTTTGTCTCATGGACGGCACAGGAAGTTCGTGTGTTACGAGGGAGAATGAAAGTGATGATACGCAAACAAAAATTTAAGATCGATTAAGAAGTTTTGAATCGAGCAAAGTGAGTCGAAGAAAGACCCTTTGGAGAAGAAAGGTAGGTCGGAACACTGGGGAAAACGTGAGTCGTGTTTGATGAAAGATATAGAGAGTCAAGTCAAGTCAAGTCAAGTCAAATCAGTGAGTCAGCACAGGCTGAGAAACGCTGGAGTACTTAACGTCGTGCGGTCCGGAGGGACAGGTAGTGGTTGAGGGTCTCAAGTGCGTTTGAGTACAAGTAGCTCAACCACTACGGTAGGTCGGTAGAGTAGGAGCCAGCAGGGGAAGAGGAGGACGGGGGTTAGGGAGGGTAGAAGTCTGAGAAAAGGTTACTCAGTTGAGAAGCGTACTCCACCGGTTTCATGACCTCAAAGTCGAAATCGTAGTCAGGAAGGTTTCTTGTCGGTCTCTACTAGAGGAAATCTTACCTGACCAACCTAGAGGGACGTCAGGTTCCCTGAGAGTTCTCAGAAGAGGTTGTGGTGTCAAGTTTTCGTAGTTAAGAAACCACGAGTCGGAAGAAGTGTCAGGTTTAGAGTGTAGGTATATACTGGTGACCTTTTTGGTATCGGAACTGATCTACCTGGAAACAACCGTTTCATTACAGAGACGAAAACTTATACGATAGATCCAACCAGTAGTGAAAAGAAGGTTCCTCATTCGCAGAGAATTAAAGTACCGACGTCAGTGGTAGACGTCAGATATAATTTATATCTGATTTTCAGTAATCCGGATTTTCAGTATGAGTAGGTAAAAATGTATTATTCTCCGTAATTATCCCTTTTTTTTGACACTTTATAAACCGTTGTCTTTAACGTTGTTACATACTCTTCACCCGCCTCTTCCGTTACCGTTGGGTGAGGTCACGAGAACGAACCTTTTAGGGTACCTGTCTCCTCGGACCATCCGAAGTCAGGTACCCCAGTGATTTTCAGTCTGTACTGACTCACAGAAGCGAAAGTGAAAAGTGAAAGTACGTAACCTCTTCCTTTACCGTTGGGTGAGGTCACAAGAACGGACCTCTTAGGGTCCCTGTCCCCTCGGACCACCCGACGGCAGATACCCCAGTATGTCTCAACCTGTGCTGACTTCACTGAATCGTCGTCGTCGTCGTATTCTTCACCCTTCAACCACGTTCCTATCCTTATTCCTTTCCTTCGTTTTCAAGATCTGTCGTCCATGTACGTTTATTGTACGGAAGAAACTAACGTCAATATGAATTACTTTATTTAACAGTTTAATTCGTTTGATCAAATTCGCGAATATTGTATCAGATTTCAAGAGAATTACAAACTTACATTTAATTGAGGTTCACCAAATAATTCATAATCCTTTTTCTGTACATCGAGACATGATGTTCAAAAATGTACGAGTAAGTAGTATATATATTAAATATACATAATTAAAATCTATTTATAAGATAATATATAATAATATATATGGGATTATATATAGGTAATATGATCTTCTATATATATGGAAACATATATAATAAATATCTATTATTTATATAATAAATAAAATATATATTATATATAAGATATAGGGAATAATATCATCTTCCCGTACCTTTTTAAACCCTACTGAGTAAGTTACTATAAATATAAAAGGATCGGATAAATAAACGTTGACTATTTAAACATAGCACCCAAACCACAAGTCAAGTCAAGTCAAGTTAGCGAGTCAACACAGGCTGAGAAACGTCGGGGTACTTAGCGTCGTGCGGTCCGGTGGGACAGTTAGTGGTTGAGGTCCTCAAGTGAGTTTGAGTGCAGGTAGCTCAGCCACTATGGTAGGTCGGTGGAGTAGGAGACAGCAGGAAAGAGGAAGACGGGAGTTAGGGAGGGTCGTAGTCTCAGAAAAGGTTACTCAGTTGAGGAACGTACTCCACCGGTTTCATGACCTCAAAGTCGAAATCGTAGTCAGGAAGGTTTCTTGTGGGTCCTGACTAGAGGAGATCTGACCAACCTAGAGGAACGTCAGGTTATATTGTAGTAAAGTAACTACCACGTTCCAGTGTATTTTAATTTTAACATAAAACACAAATGAGTCGAGAAGAATTAAATGAAGAGGTTGTAGAAGTCAGGGTATAGAAAAGATACCTGTTTGTACAAGATTTGGGATTTAGATTCACATAAGACGGTTTGATTGATACGACAGAGAAGGGACGAAAGAGATCGAACTTAAGGAGGGGGACGAAGTGTTTGACCAATAAGAAGTCGGGTGGACAGTGATACGACCTTTTGTAGATTCAATTTTCGGAATAGTGATACGTGGATATCGATTGACGAGGAAATGACTTCCGTAATAATGAAAAAAATATCGGGAGTACTTTAATTCTCAAAGAAGTCTCGTCCGATCGAACAAGTATATACTCGGTACGTACAAGAAACGTAACTGTCCGTCATCTATTTGTAAAGACATTCATAAAGTAGACTTCAATAAAGGTACTACGGCGACAATACATAGTAAGGATGGGATTCGTGATTTAGTGTGCTTGTTTTATTTTAAAGTACATCATACAAATCAGAAAAAAATTTTCTCCTTTTGTGTTCATAAGGAAAACTATGCACTAATTCACTCATTAGTACAGTTATTAACAAATAAGGTCTTAAAACAGGAATACGAAAACAAAATGACGAAAGAAAGTGAAGTTCAGTCGATCTTAGGGCATTCTTTTAGACAAAAATCAAGTCAAATTTCACAACATTCATATGGAAGTTAGAAAACACCTGAATTTGTGTCATCAAAATAAAAGATTATGAGACAAGGTGACAACGAATTTGAAAAAAGTGATATTGGGTGAATTTCTCCTGAAAGTCTATAAAAAAAGAAGTATCAACATGGAGTTACTTTAAAATAATGGTGTCTAAATAATATATAGACAAATACATATACAAATAGACACAAAATATATATTTATTATATAAAAACGGAGAGTTTTTGCCTAAAAAAAAAGGTAAATCCCCCATTATACAGGGTCGATTATAACTTATCAGTTTTCTTTCAGAAGAGATTGAAGGATTATATCGTATTTACTTGTGACATCATATTTGTAATAAGGAGTTGTGAGTAATATTACCGTAAGGAAAGATTTTGTAAACAGGTTTGAGAGTGTGTCCTATTGAGAAAGTCCCGTAGAGATCTCGTCATCAGTTGTCAGTAGTCATAAGTTCATACTTCCTTCTCTTTTGATAGTAACAGTATCTAACGTAAAATATATCAATCGAACTGAGTCCGTAAGGAGTATATCAACACGAGTGGAACAAACAGTTCAAGACTGTGATAACAAAAGAAAAAACACTGAAAATTTGTCAAAAGAAATACAAATAATTTCTACACTATTAACAAATAGTCTAGTAGGAGGGACGATTAGGGTTTAGAATTAAAATAAAAGTGTGTTATAAAAAATATAATTTGTCTTCGTAAGTATATATCTTCATAAGTGTATATAAAGAGATTTCTCGATTCTTATTAGATACGGGTTTCATAACAGGTAGATAGTGTCTTGTAAACGACAATATCCAGAGTGTTTACTATACGAATATAGTTACCGTCTTCTTTTGACATTGACTTTTCACCCTTTTTTCACACTGTCGGTCCAACTTAAAAGACACTTTAAGAGGTAATAACGTAAAATACCTCTTATAAGTTTATAATCTAATGGTCTACGTATAGATTCTGTTTTCTTTACTTGTTCCGGAAACTAGTTATACTATAGGTAAATTATTCTCTTTCACAATCAACGAGTCAGTACAGACTGAGAAACACTAGGGTACCGGAGATCGGACGATCTGAGAAGACAAGTACCTTAATAGGTCCGTTCTTATGACCGAACCTAACGGTAAGGGAAGAGGTCTTATTCTCTTTTCATAGAGAATCTCGAGTTTATGACACTTATTATGAAACCCAAACTATATTCGTGTATGACGAAGGGTTTACTGTTGGTATTTTAATTTTCCCGAAAGAGGTAAAATTTGTATAATAACGTTAGAATAGTATCAGTGGCTGGGACTATTTCAGTGACCCCTTCTCGTTCTATGTCTAAAACTTGAAAACCAAAATAGGATAGTCGGGAGTAGGGTCTCCACTCGAATTTTACATTGTCAAAAATCAATGTAAGGTAAGGGGGTTAGACTCTACAGTAGTTTAACCAACTGGACCGTTATGTACAAAATATAAGTAAGGACACAGTTGTTACGTGACTTCATTGTCTTCTAATGTAAAGGACAAGATTGTATAAGGAAATTTTATCACTTTATTTTAATTAACCTTCTTCATTGAATAGAAAGGAATAAATGAGGCCTCCAGACTAAGTACCCGGACCCTTTTCTTGACTCTACATGTTTTACATCTTAAAAGAAAGTTTAGTCTTTAAAACCTAAATATAAGACGAACGAGAAGGAAAAAATCTACTAAAGGAAGGTTAAGTGAAAGTCGTATGTAGGGATGTACACAGTGACTGACACATTTGTCCACTAGTGATAAAATCTTACTAGTAGTGTACCGTCCGTAAGACGTTCCACGAAAAACAAACAAAGGAATTTAAGACCACGTTTTACCGTGACGACAAGTGGAATTGCAATCCTTATACGTTTACTTCGTTGACTGTTTGTTGATTAGAGTTTTTATATGTTCGTTGAAGACGTCGAGTTCAGGTCTTTTTATTTGTTGGGTTGGTTTTTTACCCGGTTTCTTGATTTATCTGTAAAGAGGTTTCTTCTGTATATCTACCGATTGTTTGTGTACTTTTCTAGGGGTTGTAGTGAGTAATAGTCTCTTTACGTTTAGTTTTGGTGTTACTCCATGGTAAAGTGAGGTCAGTCTTACCGAACCTAGGTTTTCAGATGTTCGTTATTTACGACCTCTCCCACACCTCTTTTCTCTTGGGAGAATGCGACAAGCACCCTTACGTTTGATCATGTCGGTGATACCTCTTGTCACACCTCTAAGGAAATCTTTGACCTTTATCTTGACGGAATACTGGGTCGTTAGGGTGCCGACCTGTATGTGTGACTCCTTTGGTTTTAACTTTCTCTGTGTACATGGGGTTACAAATAGGCTCGTGACAAGTATTATCGGTCCTGTACCTTTGTTGGATCTACAGGTAGTCGTCTACTTACCTATTCTTTCGACACTATGTATATGTGTTACCTCATAATGAGTCGGTAATTTTTCTTATGTAAAGTTAGTCAAGATTACTCTACCTACTTTAACCTCGGTTAATATGTCTCACTTCATTCGGTCTTTCTTTTTGTGGTTATGCCATATGATTGTTTGTGTATATATACCTTAAATCTTTCTACCATTGTTATTGGGAGATACACTCTGTCGTTTTCTCTGTATCTACATATCTTGTCACAAAACCTGAGACACCCTCTCCCGTTCCCACCTTACTAAGCCCTCTTACCGTAACTTTGTACATATTATAGTGTATACTTTACTTAGCGGTCAGGTCCAAGTTACGTACTGTGACCTACGAACCCCGACCACGTGACTCTGCTGGGTCTCCCTACCATGTCCCTCCCTCCTCCCTCTCCCCAAGTCCTACGCCTTGTGCACATATGGACACCGCCTAAGTACAACTACATACCGTTTTGGTTATGTTATAAAATTTCATTAATTAGAGGTTAATTTTATTTATTTAAATATAAAATTTTTTTGTCTCGTTTTTTCTTTATACGTATCTAAAAAATATCAATATCTAAATATTTTCTAGGTCTATAAAATAGTTGTAAAAAATTCAAAAAGACCAATTTACTCTGTTTTATTCGGGTTGCCCTTTATTTTTTATATATCACCCCTTTTTTGAAGGGAAGTCAAGTCAAGTCAGTGAGTCGACACAGGTTGAGAAACACTGGGGTATCAGACGTCGTACGGTCCGAAGGGATAGGTTGTGGTTGAGCGTCTCGTATGAGTTTTGAATAAAATCTGTATCTAAAAAAATAACAATCGTGTAGGAGTTTTTATTCTAAAAGTATAACGGGGTACATCGTATTTTAAAGGGAATTATGTTATCGTAAATAAGATAACTTAAGACAACTACCAATCTTCGCCAGATCAGTTATTTTCTTCACCTCAGACTATAATTTTTATATAGATATTTAGTCCTCAATTTTACTTCGTATAATAAGACTCTTTAGCTTTGAGATATGGATGGTTCTTAGAAACGTCTATTATTTCTTCTTTCAATAACTGAATAAAGTTTGAATTTTAGATTTCTGAACCTCTGACTTTGATGGGAGGTTGTACTGTCCACGCTTGTGAATCTAACCAAACGGGTCTCCTTCGTAATGAGAACGATGAAAGTATTTCTGACTAACTAAAACTGTCTTCAGACAGACACGTCTGAACCTATTCATACTATGGTTTCTCAGTATTTTGGTAATCTCTTCTGACATCCGAGTCTTCTTGAGAGGTATTTTTACAACTCCATTTTCCTTATACTGTCACTTTTTCTCTAATATAAACGACATATAGGTGTAGTACTCAATACTATGGATATCCCCTATAAAGTTCGGGACCCAAAGTCTTAGGGTTACTTGATTAGGAAGACTCTATAGTACTTGACTTACCCCTCTTTCGTTCGGTTTCTTTATAACGGACGGAAATAAATAAATAAAATATCTGATTTAGATCTAATGTTTAATGGTTTTTTTTTTTTTTTTTCGGAGGATAGAAACTAAGGACGTACCGAACTCCCTTTTATAACACAATGTATTCCCAAAAACGAACGTTTGACCCGAAGGACACTTCCTCTGTCACTCTGTCCTTAGTCTAGTCTAGGTATGTGCACTTTTCGTCTCTGTCTTCGTCCTAACATAATTCTGTTTTTGGATTGACGTGTCTCAGTTGTTGTCAAAACCGGTTAAGGTCTTCCTCGAGACCTTATTCTCGACGTACAATCAATAAGGTCTAACCCAGTCTTACTCCAGAAACGTGAACCGGTAGTCAGTCACCTGATGTCACTCTTTCCACACTGGGAAGAGAGACGTTTGACTTTATAAGACCCTTCAAAGACCGTCGACTTCCTGTAGAAGTATGTAGTGAGAGTCTTCAGTCTTACAGAACAGAACTTACCCTTGGACTCATCATGTGGAGTCAGAGGAAGTGTTCGGTTATAGACATGACAGAAGTAATCTAATTTTTGGTGAACAAATTGTCTTATCTTTTTTCGTATACACACACAATCAGTGAGTTAGTACAGACTGAGAAACGTTGGGGTGTTTGACATCGGACGGTCCGAGGGGACAGGAATCTTAAGAGGCCCGTTCTCATGACCTCACCCATCGGTAAGAGAAGACGTCCCCTAGAAGGGTTGGGTCCCTGACTTGGTTAACGTCCCTCTGACAAACGATAGACTCGGTGGTCTATATCTATATATATATATATATGGGAATCTTAGTAAGGTTTCATTTAACAAGTAACGGAAGTTTATTTTATTAATTAGTCAAGGTCTCGATACTAACAGGACTAGGTTCGATTATTATTAGATAAAGATAGGAATATGAGTCTCTACGTCAAGTATAAAAGTAAAATACAAATTAAGAGGAAATTCTCTTAAGAGGACCTATACCAATCGAAATGTAAAAAAAGAAAATCAAGAATGTTTGTGGGTTGTTCTATCAATAATGACAGGAATAAAATGTCCACTCTTATGACGTATTTTCGATGCTTTGAAAAGGTCCAAGAATATGAACCGTATACTCTCTTATACCTAAACTCAAATCCTGTAATTATATAATAGACGAACACTAGAAACAAGTCCCTTCCTCCGACAATATTAACCACGTCGTAGTATTTAATAAAATTACCATACTATCTAACCTCAGGTCTCTATTTGTCATTCTACTGAACCTTTGTAAAATTTTAAGTGAGACTTTGTCAAATGAATAAAATTAATACCTTTAATTCTCGGTATAGTGTCTTTAGGTACGGAACTTCTAATAATAATGTATCATCGAAACTTAAATTTGTGTAGGTTACTCTCTTATTTTTTGATCCAATATCTTTTAACAGTCGTCAAGGGGAGTGTAATAAGGAACGAGACGGAGTTAGATTAGACCTCACTATGGCCCCCCCCCCCCCCCCCCCCACGCNCCCCCCCCCCTCCTTAAAAGTACTTTCGTTACCTTAAACGTACTTGAGGACCCTTTATGTTATAAGTTACATGGGTACCGATACTTAAAGTGACTAATAAAACTCTGTACCTCCATTGGTAAAGTTTTATTTAGATATTTGGAGGGTTGTAGATAGGGACAGAAAAGGTAAGAGGACCATGATTTTGACTCCTCTTAAAGGTAGTTTCATAAGTTATCGGAGGATGTAAGGGTCCCCGATACGTGAACCCTGACACAACAAAGGAAAAAGTCGTAGAAGGTGTAAGAAGAATAACTCCGATAAAGGAAATCCGAGAGAAAGTAGTGATGGTTTTTTTTTGCACTTACTTCTTCATTTTTTATTAGTGCAGGACGACATAGACAAGAGAACGATGTTAAGGACGTGTAGGGTTAGAAGATCCCCTCTTTTCCAGTCATATGTAATAGAGGTAACGATGGGAGTAAAGAATCACTCAATAAATCAATCGATCGATAAGTCAATTCCGTTCGATTAAAAAAAGGTAAAATCTAAAACGTAAAAGAAAATGAATCTCTCAGAAGGTGTCATCGAATGAATAGAAAGTCAAGGGTCAATTGTATCGAAAGGGAGTGACCTTTGAAAGGTCTCGGAGGGTCATGTGTCCTTCTATGTGAGTCTCATGAGTGAGAGGGGGAGTGTCACACGTACTGTTAAAAAATGAAAGAATAGATTGCCACACAAATACCTAAATTACCGACCGAGAAGTGACACGACACTCTAAGTACTGTTACTCCTAGACAGACAAAGATGGTCTTGACACTCAGGTCACGAGACACGGATTATCTGTGAAATATTTATAAGTAGGTTCCTAACCTACTTACTTTCTATTTTCGCTAGTATCGGTAAGTTGATTTAGACCTTCATATAGTTCCGTCGTATATTAATTCATCTTTTTGTATAACTATCTAAAAGGAGGAAAAGTTACACTCTCTCTTAGAATTGAGAAGTTCTTCTCTGTCTTCAATAATAAATGAGATGGTAGTCTTCGTAAACATTTACAACAGAAACACAATAAACTCTTTGTCATAAGACTAGTATTGTAAGAATGTTCGAAATTTAAAAATAGAATCATATCATGTCAACTTTCTTATAATTTGAACACCCTGAAGAGATGATCAGGTCACCGATGCTGAAGAAAGGTTACGTCCCCTATATCCAAGAGAAGGACCAGTTCTTCGATTCTAAGGTGTACGAAGTCCCGGTTTTGGGGTTTAGTATTTTGTCTTGTTTATAACGTTGTTTAAGTTATTTCTGAAGTTTTAACAGGTATACTTTAAGAATTTCTTTTTCTTATAATTTGAAAATCAGATTTTTTAAGGGAAAACATAAGACAATAAAATAAGTACTCGATACAATGTAAGTAGTCGATACATGAGTAAACGAAGACTCTACGATACGGTCACTTCACCCTTTCATTAAATCAGAAATTTCATGAGATATTTGTCAATCGACGATGTTTAGTAACAACCGTTAATTTGACGTTTAAATCTTTCTCGTTGGGAATTGGATTAACTACCCCTGACTTTCAACGATGGACGAGAAACAAGAATTTTAGTCTTGACGACGAAATTGATAAGTGGATTGGTCGTACATTATTTTATACATTATAAGAGGTCCACGATACGAACCAAGATCTATGTGGGTTCGTAATCTATACAAGGGATCATGGTCAATGAATTAACGAGAATTTTTACTTTGTTAATTTATTTTTTATTTTGTGTTAAAATTTTTATTTAAATTTTGTGTATAAATTTTTAATTTTTTTTTAGTAGAAAAGATGTAAGTCAATCATTTACTTATTTTAACCTTATTTTAACCTCCAACTCACGTCAACGATTGTTTCATGAAGTACAGTGAATCTATATTAGTAAATATACGTACATATATATGTATCTTTGACTATCAACAAATCATGAAAGATCAAACTTACGACAAAATACATGCAATAGAGAGAAATAGTAGTGTTATTTTGACATTTATTCAATGATATCGTCTTAGGGGACCGACAGGTCACCAATCCCATGATACGAAGATGACATCCCCGGTGTCTTAATTAGAGACGAACCCCTTGTTCCTAGGGAGTTCGACTTACTACACCGGTTTTTTATTTTTTCATTTTTTTCAATATTAGTGAAAGTAAAATGACTACTCTCTTGACTATAATATATTCGAATTTGTTTGACTGGTTGAACATGTCGATCACACATCGTCTTAATTTTAAGGTTGGGTCTTAAGGTGATATGGAGAGAACGAAAAGGATGATATAGTTGAAAGAAGGGGGAGTAAAAGAGAAACAAGAGAGATAAGTAACGGAATTATATACGTTTAGACGTACTATTAGTTGCGTGATTCATTACATCTAGCGACGTATGACACGAATACGTACGGAGTTTGGAATGTAAAGTACAGTTAGATGAACGTGATAGATTTAAATTGAAGTAATTTTTCACTATCTTAGCAGTTTTATTAATATTTGAAACGGGTAAATATTTCATTACTCATAACGGACGCAAAACACGAATCAACGTAGGCTAAGAGATGTCGGGTTACCTGACATCGGGTGGTTCGAGGAGACAGGTACCTTAAAAGGTTCGTTCTTATGACTTCGTCTTATGACAATAAAGGATGAGGTCTCCTAGAAGGGTTGGGTCTCTAGTTTGGGTGCAGAGAAGTAGAGGACGTAGCCTTCCGCCTAAAAAAAAATGGTCATCACGGTTTATAGTTTGTATTTCATTTTAATTATAAGTAGACAGAAGTTTTATTACACTAACGTAGATTTTGTTTTGTTCCATTAGAATAGAAAAAACAGTATTAACCAAAATACATATATCGTGTGTTTCGTACCAGATAGTCCGACATGGTGTCCCAATTCTCTCTACTACCTTTTTATATGGTGATCTGTTCGTTTAGACCTAAAACTTAAGATATATTTTAACAATTGCTAGGTATGTGTCGTACATCCAAACAGGTCAATATTACAGTCTGAAGTATTTACGATTCACACAGTTGTGTCCTTCTAAACCTACGTTCGGGACTTTGAATTCGTTCCAATACAACAATGTCCAATTAAAAATTGATGTGGAAGACCCTAAAGTATGTTTAACTTTTTCCGTCCTTTAGATAAATTTCTTCCGAACTTCGTTTTCGAATGTGAATTATGATTTGATACGAACTCATATATCTCTCCTCTTTATTTGTGCCTTCCCTATTTTGAGTTCTTTAGGAAGAAAGGGAACATCCTTTAGCACAACCTTGGTTTCCTATAAAAGAGCCACCTCGTAAGAAGTTTTTGTACTGAGACATCTGTATCTTGGTCACAATGAAAATAGTTTATTTTGGTTTACTTGTGTCTATTTATTTTTACGTACAAATATATTAGTAAATTTACGACTTTCGATTTAATCAGGGGTAAAAAACTAGGGTTTCGCGAAACAGGTACGGACACAGTCGTGAAAAGCATAACGTAACACATATTAATAAACGTAAATATGGAGACGGTAGATTACATGTAAGATTTTCTCTGTTACACAAAACAGGTGCAATTACGAAATCACATCTTAACACCAAATAAGAGTTATATACAATTGACTTAATAAAAACTTAGTACATTAAAAAGAATGAGAACATAATCTTTGTATCGTTGGTTATGTTATAACAGTAATTGGAGGTTAATTTTATTTATTTAAATATAATTTTTTTCTTTTATATCGTTAATTATTTTTATGTTTTATGAATAAAATTCAAACCAAACTTTAGTCAGTATGTACAAAAGTACGTAAATAAATAAGTAGATAGTCAGTCAGTCAAGTCAGCGAGTCAGTACAGGGTTGAGAAACGCTAGGGTACTTGACGTCGTGCGGTCCGGAAGGACAAGTAGTGGTTGAGGGCCTCAAGTGGGTTTGAATACAGGTAGCTCAACCATTACGGTAGGTCAGTAGAGTAGGAGACAACAGGGGAAAAGGAGGACGGGGGTTAGGGAGGGTCGTAGTCCCAGTAAAGGTTACTCAGTTGAGAAGTGTACTCTACCGGTTTCATGATCTCAAAGTCGAAATCGTAGTCAGGAAGGTTACTTGTGGGTCCTGACTAGAGGAAATCCTACTCAACCAACCTAGAGGAGCGTCAGGTTCCCTGAGAGTTCTCAGAAGAGGTTGTGGTGTTAACTTTTCGTAGTTAAGAAACCGCGAGTCGAAAGAAGTGTCAGGTTACGAGTGTAGGTATGTACTGGTGAACTTTTTGGTATCGGAACTGATCTACCTGGAAACAACCGTTTCATTACAGAGACGAAAACTTATACGATAGATCCAACCAGTATTGAAAGGAAGGTTCCTCATTCACAGAAAATTAAAGTACCGACGACAGTGGTAGACGTCACTAAAACCTCGAATTTTTTTTTTTTTTTTTTTTTTTTTTTTTTGTTGAGACTGTGACAAAGGTGGCAAAGGGGTAGATAAAGGGTACTTCACTACCCTGGTCTACGGTACTAGAAGCAAAAAACTTACAACTCGAAATTCGGTTGAAAAAGTGAGAGGAGAAAGTGAAAGTAGTCCTCCGAAAAATCAAGGAGAAATGAAAGACGGTATTCTCACCATAGTAGACGTATAGACTCTAATAACTATAAAGAGGGTCGTTAGAACTAAGGTCGAATACGAAGGAGGTCGGGTCACAAGGAGTACTACACGAGACGTATATTTAATTTATTCGTCCCACTGTTATATGTCGGAACTTCATGAGGAAAGGATAAACCTTGGTCAGACAACAAGGTACAAGTCAAGATTGACAACGAAGGACTGGACGTATATCCAAAGAGATCTCCGTCCAGTCCACCAAACTATAAGGATAGAGAAAGTCTTAAAAGGTGTCAAATAACACTAGGTGTGTCAGTTTCCGAAACCGTATCAGTTATTTAGTCTTTATCTACAAAAAGACCTTAATAGAACGAAAAAGCTACTAGGTCGCCTACAACCGTTAAACGAGAGACCAAGGAGACGGAAAAGATTTTGGTCGATAAGTACATATAAATGAAAGTTTAAACACGACTTGTCGTAAAATCCCCGACCCGGACATTTATTCCTATTCTCGTTTCACGAGAAACTACAATATAGTGAACTTGATATGACTTTTTTCATCTACAATTTGTTGTTAACGGAAATTTTTAGTGATCTCGTTATTGGAGGTCATTATTTCTATGTGTCGTGTTAGCATGGTAGATCCTCTCGAAGATCGGACGGGAAGACCTTAACTGTAAGATTATCCTTTGTATGTCCAAATTTTTTCTCTGTGTTACTTTTTAAAAGTTTAATGACTCATAACACCTTTTTTTTTTAATATCTCATACTTTCGTATATATACCTCCACGAATTAGGTTAGAACACTCCGGTTCTTTCGTTTACTGTAAGTCAAGAGTAGGTATTGAGGATGTGACATCCAGATTATTCCGGTCTTTAGGAGTACGACTGAAAGTGAACATGATTCATGTTCAGTACTGTTTTAGTAACGCAAAAAGGGGAATTCTTTTTACCATTATCTATATCATATAGAAATAAAATCATTTGAAGAAGTCTAAAGAAAAGTAAGGTAAAATCAACAATTTTAACCCCCTATTTACGAAGGATCTACTACTGTATTACTAAATCTAAACCTCGACTGACTTCTTAGTAGGGGTTCAACCTGAAGTTCGAACTGTTCTAAGACTACCGTCGAACGTTCGAAGATTCATTAATTATAGCCAAGGTGTAACAGCCGGTAAAAAAAACTTCCGTATTTTCTGTAACTTTACATAAGTACCAATCCTTCAAATCGTTTTACCCAATATGGTATCTGGGTAAACAACTTAATTTTAATTTCATATAGATTCAGAGTTTTAAGTTCTCATATTTTACAATGTCGACGACGGTGATGACAATGTAATCGACAGTTTTAAGAAAAATACGAACCTGTTAACACAGAAGAGAGGAGTTTGGAATTCCTTCAGATATTTGATCTGAATAAGAGAGGTAAAACATCTGTTCCTGTGACTCAAAGTTCATCTGATCTATTAAACGGTTTCAGTGTCTCAACGATTCAATATTTTGATCTTAAGTTCTCTGACAGATTACAGTTCCGATCACAACAATTGGTCTCAAAATCCGACAAAGGTTACTTTCATTAATATCCAAAAAATCCCAAAATGTCAAACTACGTTGACTAAGACGGTGAACGGTGTGTCAGGACCGTTTCATTAAGTGGAAGATCTCAGACGTCCACATCTCTTTTATGATCATTTCCCTTCACTTACCTTTCAAAGAATCAGTACAGGTCGAGAAACACTAGGGTACGTGACATCGGACGGTCCGAAGGGACAGGAGCCTTAAGAGATCCGATCTTATGATCTTACCCATCGACAAGGGAAGAGGTCCCCTAGACGGGTTGGGTCCCCAGTTTGGTTCCAGAGGTCGTAATGTCCTCAGAAGAAATAGTAGACTCGGTGGTCCCTTTGGGTTCTTATGACCTCACCCATCGGATAGGTAAGAGGTCACCTAGAAGGACTGGGTCCTTAACTTGACCCCAGAGGACGGAACGTCCGTCTAAGAAATGGTCGACTCGATTGTACCTTCGGATGATATAATCTAAAACACCGTTAACTTTCTCGATTATGTGTCTTTCGTGAACCTTGACATAGATCGTACATCGTTTGTTAGTTATACAATCAATTATTGTGATGATAAAGAAATGAAAATATTATTTATAGAAGGATCTAAATATTAGTACCGATTTACGGATGTCTAGACTTACCTTAACTCTATTAGAGAGTTTTTAAATAGATCGTGAATAAGTAACGATAAACGAATTAAAAGTTATTTAAAAGTGTTCCGGGGTCTGTCAGAAGAGTGGATGAGAACAAAGTTTTCGGTTATCATTCGGTTTATATAATTTTTTTTTTTATTATTCTATCATTCGTTATGTACCATGATGACAGAATCTTATAAAAGAGACTACTAAAAATAGACATGGTAGACAAAACTTTTAAAATAAAGACATACAGGAACACCAATGAATAAAATTTATTCGTCACACATGTACAGTTGCTCTTGACTGTACGGAGTAGAGAAATTTAATTTTTAAATTTTATAATTCACTAGGTGTAACTCAGACACCTTCTACAATACGTAAACACTTAATGAAATCGAGTACCCTAAACACTAAAGGTCAACTCACTGTTAGTTTGTCTTTTTAGTATTTCCGTTTGAATGAATGTTTTCAGTTTTTATTAATGTATTGACTACTTTTAAACAACTCGACACAATTAAGTAATCTAGAAGGACACTTACTGTATTAAAGTTACGTGATTATAACTGTAAATCGGAGAAGTCCTGGTTCTGATGGACGTTAAAAATCACTATGGTTTTCAACTTATGTTTGAAAAAATCCGTATTAATAAAGATGACTTTACATACAGGGTAATTAGTTTCCTTTCATACAATTATTGGGTCGCAAAGTTCCACCCTCCTCTATCGGAAATAATTAAAAAAACTTAATTATTTTTTTAGGAATAAACTTCCCTGTTTCATCTTAGACGAGTGACTGTAAAAGAATGGAGAGAGATAAAGATAAAATGGAACTGAAGAGGTGGTGATGGAGGAGACAAAGAGGATAGTCGTAATTTCAAAAGTGACGAGTTTTTTATGGTTTCATGACATAGATCTTTAACAAAACATGGTATCTCAAATTATTTCTCGAATTAATTTTTCACTTCGTTAAGTATTTATTGGTTAAAACATCATTAAAATAAAATGACCGGATACGAATGAAAAATAAATGTTACTTACCATTCTTCATAGATCTAAACTATGAAAGTGTAAAAGTTATTTCAAATGTTAATAGGAGTATATCTTTGAGTCTGTGTAAGAGACACATGGTCCTCTTTAGTATAATTTTTTTTTTTAGTGTCGTCCTAACTAATATAATCGGAATTTGATCTTTTGTGAGTTTGTAAGTAGTCATCATCTTACACTTTTACTTACTCCGCGTCTGTGTATATCTTTTACTTCATATACTTATTTGTCCGTCTTTACATCAACTTAAAGAAGTTTTCCTGTTTCCACTTACCTTATTCCATCTATGATATTGTACGTAAGACAAATATGTGAAATTTTTATCTGTTTTCATTTGATATAATGAACCTACGAATAAATCAACGATTTAGATGTTATCTTTCATTCTTTGACAGTCTCACCAAGTAACGTCCACCTCCTTTCACTAATTCCGATCCTTCTTCGTGTGTCCCCCGAAAGGACTACTACGTAATATACGACCCCTATATAAATGTAAATGAGATATTATTAAATATTTTAAAACGTGAGTACAAATCAGCGACAGATATATAATGTCTAAAAAAAGAATTTCAAATTTCCTGTATTAAACCAGAATTATTTTCCGAAGTCTTTGTAAACGTTGGTAAGAACACTTTGGTTTTCGACTAACGGTTCGAAGAAGGAGTCACTTCGTCATTTCAGTCACGTTCATTAACATCACTCGATATTGCAAACATCTCTTCCTATTGATTTAGGTTGATTTCACTTATCCGGTACTTAAAAGTAGTCAGATATTTTGTATTCACGTTAAACATATTTCAACCTAGAGTATTATTCATTACGTCGTAATTTTCCGTTTCGTTCTACTTATCTCGTTCCAAAACACTTCGTTTTTTATCAACCATAAAGAAGTATCCGTTTATAATTTATTAAATCTATCCATATATAAAATTTACCCACTCACTTTTTGTGTTGAGGTTTATATACTGGGTTGTTCGACCTATACACAGACAATGTTAAAAGGAGGAACATTAGCATATGGACCTTTACAGGGAGTAATAGTAAAGGACCAGAGTGTCCACTATTTATGAAACAGGAAAAGATTTATGTTCAAAGGAATGGAACCTTCAACCTGCACTCCATCGAGGGGAACCGGTGGCGGGGACTGGAACCTCTACCCCATTGAGGAGAGTCGGCGGTGGTACAGGTTCCATTCCTCGTCACCGACGCGGAACGATCTCGTCGGTACTTCTCTATGGGGTACAGTTCCGTTGTCTTTGGGTTCATTCTATCATCCACGACTCTCTCCCGTAGTCTCCCGTCTGTCTGACTTTGGTGTTAGTGTCTTTTGGTCGATTAGACTAGTGTGTCTGGTGTCGAACAGATTGAGTTTCTTTGATTCTGTACTACACGCCCCGGTAGGTTCTGTCTACCCAGTACCACCTCTCCAGACTGTCTTACACCAGGTGACCTCTTCCCTTACTGTTTGGTGAAGTCATAAGAACTGAACTCTTGGGGTACTTGTCATACTTTTCCGGTTTTCTATCCTGTGACTTTCTCCTTGAAGGGTCCAGCCATCCACGGATAATACGATGACCTCTAGTCACCTTTTTATTAAGGTCTTTCTTACTTCCTTACCTCGGTTTCGTTTTTGTTATACGTCAACACCTACGCTGCCCACTATCTCCGTTCCAGGCTACGACATTTCTCGTTATAAAGTATCCTTGGACCTTACAGTCCAGGCACTTAGTTCCGTTTAACCTTCACCAGTTTGTCTTCTACCGTTCTCACTTGCTGTTGTAAGATCCTTAGTCACTTGATTTTACCTGACCTTACCCACTTAAATTAAGTCTACTGGTATTGTAGATGATGACACCCGTCCTTAAGGAATCTTCTTCAGCTCATCGGTAGTACCAGTGGTTTTCTCAAGTTTTACGTCATGAACCTACGTTAAGTTTTTGTTGTCTTACTAGAGACAAACAAGGGTTCCGTTTGGTAAGTTGTAGTACCATTAGGTTCAGATACGGGACTGGTCATTACGATTTCTTCGACTTCAACTTGTTAAGATACTTCTGGATGTTCTGTAAGATCTTGATTGTGTGTTTTTTCTACAGGAAAGGTAATATCCCATGATCTTACGTTTTCATCCTTCAGTTCTTTGTGGACCTCACTGTCCGTTTAAACCGGAGCCTCATGTCTTACTTCGTCAAACTTCCGATTGTCTCAAAACGGTTCTCTTGTTTAACCAGTATCGTTTGTGGGTAAAGGTTGTTGTGTTCTCTTCTACGATGTGTACCTGTAGTGGTCTACCAGTTGTGGCTTTTGTCTAACTAATATAAGAAACGTCAGTTTCTACCTCTTCGACATATGTCAGTCGTTTTTGTTCTGGTCCTCGACTGACACCGAGTCTAGCACTTGTGGAATAACGGTTTAAGTCTGACTTTAACTTCTTTCACCTCTTTTGGTGATCTGGTAAGTCTATACTGGATTTAGTTTAGAGAATACTAATATGACACCTTCACTCTTTATCTAAATTCCTCGATCTAGACTATCTGTCTCACGGACTACTTGATATCTGTCTCCAAGCACTGTAACATGTTCTCTGTCCCTAGTTCTAGTAGGGGTACCTTTTCTTTACGTTTTTTCGGTTTAACGACGGACTCCTCCGGAATGTTTATCGATACTTTTATTCTTATCGTTTTTCGTTTCCTCTTTCCTTACTATATAGGTAAACTTACTTCTCAAAGTTTCTTATAGTTCCTCTCTATTCTTTCGGAGGGAGCCCCTAGTCACGTTTCTTTATCTCCTTTAGTTATCTTGCCCTTTCTGATCTCTAGAGAAGTTCATTTAATCTCTATGGTTCCCTTATAAAGTACGTTTCTACCCGAGCTATTTCCTGTCTTTACCATACCTGTATTGTCTTCGTCTTCTATAATTCTTCTCCACCGTTTTTATGTGTCTTGATATGTTATTTCTAGAAGTACTGGGTCTATTAGTACTACCACACTAGTGAGTGGATCTCTGTCTTTAGGACCTTATACTTCAGTTCCCCCCGGAAACCTTCGTAGTGATGTTTGTTTCGATCACCTCCACTACCTTAAGGTCGACTCGATAAAGTTTAGGACTTTCTACTACGACACTTTCACAACGTGAGTTAAACAGTCGTTTAAACCTTTTGAGTCGTCACCGGTGTCCTGACCTTTTCCAGTCAAAAGTAAGGTTAGTGTTTCTTTCCGTTACGGTTTCTTACGAGTTCGATGGCGTGTTAACGTGAGTAGACTGTACGATCATACGAGTTAAAGAGGTTCGGTCCGAAGTCGTTATGTACTTGGTACTTTAAGGTCTACAAGTTCGACCTAAATCTTTTCCGTCTCCTTGGTCTGTCGTTTAACGGTTGTAGGTGACCTAGTAACTTTTATGTTCTCTCAAGGTCTTTTTTTTGTAGATAAAGACGAAAAACTGATACGGTTTCGGAAACTGACACACCTAGTGTTATTTGACACCTTTTAAGACTTTCTCTACCCTTATGGTCTGGTGGACTAGACGGAGAACTCTTTGGACATACGTCCAGTCCTTCATTGTCAATCTTGACCTGTACCTTGTTGTCTGACCAAGGTTTATCCTTTTTCTCATACAGTTCCGACACATAACAGTGAGACGAATAAACTGAATGTACGTCTCATGTAGTACTCTTTACGACCCGATCTCCTTCGTGTTCTACCTTAGTCCAAATGGTCCTCTTTATAGTTATTGGAGTCTATACGTCTACTGTGGTGGGAATACCGTCTTTCACTTCTCCTTGATTTTTCGGAGAACTACTTTCACTTTCTCCTCTCACTTTTTCAACCGAACTTCGAGTTGTAAGTCTTTTGATTCTAGTACCATAGGTCAAGGTAGTGAAGTACCGTTTATCTACCCCTTTATCACCTTTGTTACAGGATGAAAAAAAAAAAAAATTCGAGGTTTTAGTGACGTTACCACTAACATCGGTACTTTAATTTTCTGTGAATGAGGAACCATCTTTTCAATACTGGTTGTATCTGTCGAATAATTTTTCGTCTCTGTAATGAAACAGTTGTTTACAGTTCGATAAGTTCCGATACCAAAAAGGTCATCAGTACATACTTACACGCTCAACCTGTGATTTCTTTCGATTCACGTTTTCTTAACTACGAAAACTTGACACCACAACCTCTTCTGTGAAGTCTCAGGGAACCTGACGTTCCTCTAGGTTAGTCAGGTTGGATTTCCTCCAGTCAGGACTCACAAGTAACCTTTCTGACTACAACTTCGACTTTGAGGTTATGAAACCGGTGGACTACGTTTCTCGACTGAGTAACCTTTTATGGGACTACGACCCTTTCTAACTCCCGTCGTCTTCTTCCCCTGCTATCTCCTACTCTACCAACCTACCGTAGTGACTGAATTACCTGTACTCAAACCCATCCGAGGTCCTCAACCACTACCTGTCCCTCCGGACCTCACGACACCAAGTACCCTAACGTTTAACAACCTACACTGACTTACTGACTTGACTGACTCATTTATATTCAAAGTTAACAAGAAACGTAATTATAACGAAAAATTTAGTCGGGATATGTTTAATAAAATGAATAACTTTAAGATTTTCATCTGTAAAGGTCCTAGTTACGAAAGAGAGATAAATAGTCATATTGAATAAATCAACGTTGGTACACACACTCCAATTGGTTTATCCATAAAATCTAACACTGGATATAGTATGAAGAGAAAGATATTATAAGTACTTAGGAGTCACCTTTTTACATTAAAGTCGAGTATAATAAGGTAATCCAGATCAAATTACATCGTGGAAGATTCTCGGTTTATAACTCGACCCATCACGCTAAAGATTCTAGTTATATTGTGTCAGAGACGAAAATTCTTTAAACTTATTCCCCTTTTTAAGTTATATCAAATCATTCGTGGTGGTTTTTCAATACGTGGTTTATTCTACCTGGTACTTATACTCTGTAAATCCTGTATCTTTTAAATCTTTTTCGAAAAAGACCTCCTCTAATAACAACCGATCTTAAAAGTTCCTACTTGATAGATTTAGTTCTTACTTCTTTCTTTTTCGGTCCCGTTCCCCGTACTCGTCTCCGTTTGTCTGTACCCTCTAAAGACTCTTGTATGTAGTAAGTAGTGTACCTCCTGTCATAAGAATCTCCAGTTCGAGACACTCGTCATTACCCTTCACACGGAAGAAACGACGGAGCTACCTGTCAGTGATGACTTGATACGAACAATGTGACTTGACTTAGGAACAATTCTCTGTAGAGTCGTGAATGCAACTCCTATTGATACTCCCAAAAATTCTAATGACAATCCTATTGTATGATTCTCCAACATCGTTATCCAGTCTACTGTTTATTACTGTCGGACTGACACTAACAAAACCTCTCTCCCCTTTAAAACTCTTGACGAACTTCGTACGTTTCAATAGTTCTAACCCCTAACTGACGTATACCTGTCTCTCCTTCTTTCTCTTCAGACTCTACAGAGAGGTTAAACCGGACCCTTATTACTTGACTTTGTGTCTTAAGTCCCCTTCTTTTGGAATGACTCCTTCCATTTTTATTCCAAAGTTAGAATTTGTACAACTTAAACTGTATGGGCGTCCAGTCAGACACCTAAACAAAATGTCCGTTTACGGATAAACTCCACCATCCGACTTCCACATCCTAATTTTGTTTACTCATCTGTGGAGGTCATGGTTTTCAAAGAAAACTTCCACTACCAATACAAATAATGGAACTAACACCACTACCATTGTGTTTTCATGTACAAATAAAGGGTTGAGTTTGAGTGGTTTAACATATGTAATTAATAGACAGGGAAAAACATATGGATAATATGGAGTTATCTCTATACCCCCCCCTACTGATTATGTTATAAATAAAACTTTTCCAAATACTTCTTTGTCTATTTCTTTCCGTTTTTCTTGGTCTATACGAATTGGTACTTTTGACCTTCGTTTGTCTATCGTCTTTAGAGTACTTCCTCTAACACTCTAGGTAGAGTTTACGTTGTCACTTCAATAAGTCTATTTTTACTGTAAATCGATATTCCTCCAGTAATCAATGACACCCCAACTCCTACCTATAGTAAGTAATACGTAGACCATAATATGTTGACACTTATAAATATACGTGCGTGTACATACGTACGTATTTGCATAGATAATATTATTGACTGTTATTCTGATTTTTGACCACTTTACTATCTAAGGTTCATTTATAACATTTTTATATACGTATTGTAAAAGATTAGATAAATACTTGACGATTAACTTTTGGACTTTTTAGTGGTTCGAAGTTTTTATGGGTGTTCGTCATCCATTTAGAAATGGAGTTTATAAAATCCATCGTCGTAATTTTACCTGTAGTTCACAAGTTTAACACACCCGAAGAAAAGAAATGAACTGACTCATATCACAAATGTAATATATCAAACTGAACTGTTCTCTTGGGTATTTTTAGGGGTGAACACCGGGTGAATCTTTTCTTCATAATATCAAAATCCGTGACGACTTGTAGTACGACTCGATGTCTTTTATTTATTTTGTGGTGTTTCGAGGGGTGGAAGTAAAGTGAAAATCTAATGGTGTATCTCTATGTTGTTTATGTAATTAGTTTCCGTCTGGTGACTCTAAGTCTATATAAAACAATTTATAATTTAACGTATCAACTTCCTTTCTAGTTAAAGAAAAATTTTTACTGTGATAACGGTGGGAAGATTTGTGACGTCAAATGTTACTAAAATTTTGACGAAATTCCCAAATTTTGACTTAGTAGAGTGAAGTAGGGTCGACTCTAAATCTTACGTTTAGAGTGTTATCATTATGTAAATGCAAAGTCCAATTTATTTAAGTCGGAGAAAATAAAATCTTGACCTTCTTGTAAAACAACTGAGTCTGGAGATAAAGACAATGAATCTCGATTTTCTTCAGTCAAGTCGTATTCTTAAAGATGTTCCGTAATTAACCTTTAAGAGACCCTTCTCCGTGTGAGACATAACATATGTTATGACTCTTCAAAAATTGGAATTGTCCGTTACATCAAAGGTTCATTCGGAAAAAACGACGGAGACACGTTCGTACGTACAGGTCCCGATGACACTTTTACCTGTACTTCTTGACTTTTTATTAAGATCGGGGATTCTTGAGTCACTCTACGATAGTACCTCCGGTCTGTAGAAATTATACACGAGGTTTTAAAGAAAGTCCACGGTAGGGGAGTCAGAGGTTACTGTGTTTTATACGTGCGTCTCACTACACAACTTCATGGCTGTCGTCAGTTCATAAAGAATCACTTTTATGGGAGACTAAAGGGGAACTATTCGATTTCAAACAATCTTCCATATTCATAGTACTAGGGGATGAAGGATTCTGAGTCCCAAGCATTACCTTGGTTCGAGTAGACGGAGTAAGAATGTACAATCTATGAAGGTAATATTCTTTTTTTATCCTAAACCAGTTATTGGGGGTTCGTCAAATGGTTTGAACAAATTTTACTGTATTAGGGTTGGTGTCTAGGTCGAAATGAGAGTTCATAAATGGGATAAACCCGAAGGGACCACCGAGTCTCCCATTTCTTAGGTGGACGTTACACCCTCTGGGCACAAACTAGGGACACAACCCTTCCAGGGGACCTCCTCCCGTACCGTTGGGTGAGGTCATGAGAACGGACCTCTTAGGGGTACCTATCTCCTCTGACCACCCGATGTCAGGTGTCCCAGTGTTTCTCAGCCTGTACCGACTCTCTGATTCTTGTGTGTGTAAATGTGTTAAATTGTTATTCATTTATGTACGTATGTGTGTACACACAAGTCAACGATTCGACAAACGGAGAAACTTTGGGATACCTGACTCCGGACAATCCGAGGAGACCGGTACCCTAAAGGGTCCGTTCTTGTAACCTCACCTAACGGTATAGAAAGAGGTTTTATGTATGTTTGTATAAAAATTATAAAGAAGAGACAAAGTATTAGAGAGAGAGAGAGAGAATAGAAGACGACCGATAGACAGGTCGGTTCCTAAACCCTAGTTGACTCTTAAGAATTCCTCGACCACACTCCGGAGAAAGGGTGAGACTTCTGCTGAACGACCGTACGAACGCCAGGTCTAAGTCTGGTATGGATGTCTAAATCTAAGATAGAGGTGACTTTATAACGTTTCCCATGATTCGTTTTGTAACGTGACTGTTCATTTCAGAAAAATAGTCACCGACAAATTAATCCTAAGGGACTAAAAGGAGTGGACCAGAGTTGTACACGATTGGCTAAAAGATTTTAAGGAGTTTCATTTAGAAGACAATAACTGTCTACTAACTGAATAAGAGTTTAACGGAGGAGTCGAGTTAAGACAGAATATAGTGTAGATGTACCATAGAAGTAAAGGAAAAATCTTAGAATGATTAAACAATTTAATGACGTCTACTATGTACTTACGTCTACTAAGCGTACTTAGGACTGTCTTAGGGGGTTCACGAAACACCACAAAAAGTAAAGAAACTTATATATTAGACATACCGTACAAACTGTAAAGTGCATCTCTGTGTATCAGATTAGAATGACACGTCGAATCTATCATTTCTTAGACGGACGTTACATCCTCTGGGTCCAAACTGGGGACCCAACTCTTCCAAGAGGAACTCTTCCCTTACCGATGGGTGAGGTCATAAGAACAGACCTCTTAAGGTACCTGTCTCCTCGGACCATCCGATGTCAAGTACACCGGTGTTTCTTAGTTTGTACTAACTCACTGATTGTGAAAATGAAATCAGATATAGTAAAACTGTGTAGAAATGACGATGGTATACGTAAACTCTTATACCTTTTTTAAGAGTTTAAATTCGTACCACTTGAGGTAGACACATATCATTCAAGATGTAATTTTTTTTTATTATTAGAATCGGTCTACGGTCTGATAATGATCAGTATATTTTATCACTTTATTACGTAAACTTCGTTGTACCTTCCTGGATCTCAAATAGTGTGATTCACTTCATTCCGTCTGTGTCTTTCTGTTTATACCATAGTGAATATACACCTTTTTTTTTACTATGTTTACGTGAATAAATGGTTTTTCTTTATTTTTATACCAAAGGTCTCTCCTTTCCATTCTCCTATTTAATCCTCATACCCTAATTGTACGTGTATAATGATATATATTTAATCTATTGGTTATTCCTTGGGACCGGAGACTGGTGGAGCATCTCTGTCTGTTGACTAGATTCGACATGGTTAAAAACTTTGAACTTACCTGACTGTAGCCAACTTCGACGATGGAATCACCTTCACAAGTCTTAGAGGTCAACGACTCCGGAGGTACCTGACACTGGGTACCTCTGGTAACAGTTGTAATCCAGTGTCTCCACCCCTACCCTCTCTCCAGGTGACGACGAAGTTCCGGTCTTAGACCGGTCACCTACCGGTACCGATCCCGAGACCTCAAGACGTCCTGTGTCGGGAGTCAGACCAGAGTATGAGGGTCGAGTGGACTGTCGGGGCACCGGTCTCCTGGGGTCCCTCTTTCGATACTGAACGGAAAGTGGTTCAAATAAAAATTATGAGACTACTTTGCAAGCGAGACACATTTGGTATTTATAACGAAGTCTTCATAATGGTTAACAAACTGTAATATTATGATGGAATTATTTAATTTTCAAGAAAGTAATTTAATAAGTATGTATGATTTTGTAATCCCGAAGAGACTACCGTGTCTACCATTTCTTAGACAGACGTAACGTCCCAATCTAGGAACCCAGTCCTTCTAGGGGACCTCTTCCCTTACTGATTGGTTAGATCATTCGAACGGACAACTTAAGGCACCTTTCTTGTCGGACCGATCGATGTTAAGTACCTCAGTTTTTCTCATCTTAAGTTGACTCGTTGAGTGTTTTATAATCTTGTTTTTGAGTTTCAACCATTGAGTTTAACTTGTATCGTTTCGTATGTATAAAACCCATAAGTCAAGTCAAGTCAAGTCAAGTCAGCGAGTCAGTACAGGCTGAGAAACTCTGTGGTACTTAACGTCGTATGGTCCGGAGGGACAGGTAGTGGTAGAGGGTCTCAAGTGAGTCTGAGTGTAGGTAACTCAGTCACTACGGTAGATCGGCAGAGTAGGAGACGGCAGGGGAACAGGAGGACGGGGGTTAGGGAGGGTCGTAGTCTCAGAAAAGGTTACTCAGTTGAGAAACGTACTCCACCGGTTTCATGACCTCGAGGTCGAAATCGTAGTAAGGAAGGTTTCTTTAGGGTCCCGAGTAGAGGAAGTCTTACCTGACCAACATAGAGGAAATCTTACCTGAGCAACCTAGAGGAACGTCAGGTTCCCTGAGAGTTCTCAGAAGAGGTTGTGGTGTCAAGTTTGCGTAGTTAAGAAACCGTGAGTCGGAAGAAGTGTCAGGTTGAGAGTGTAGGTATGTACTGATAACCATTTTGGTATCGGAACTGATCTGCCTGGAATCAGTCGTTTCATTACAGAGACGAAAACTTATACGATAGATCCAACCAGTATTGAAAAGAAGGTTCCTCATTCACAGAAAATTAAAGTACCGACGTGAGTGGTAGGCGTCACTAAAACCTCGGGTCTTTTTATTTCAGACTGTGACAAAGATGACAAACGGGTAGATCAAGGGTACTTCACTACCCTGGCCTAGGGTACTAGAAGCAAAAGACTTATAACTCGAAATTCAGTTGAAAAAGTGAGAGGAGAAAGTGAAAGTAGTTCTCCGAAAAATCAAGGAGAAGTGAAAAAGACGGTATTCCCACCACAGTAGACGTATAGACTCCAATAACTATAAAGAGGACCGTTTGAACTAAGGTCGAACACAAAGAAGGTCAGGTCACAAAAAGTGTTACATAGACGTATATTCAATTTATTCGTCCCACCGATATATGTCGGAACTGCATTCACACAGAATTATTAAAACTTATCGTCAGTTTTAATTTTAAATATGTCCTCCCTAATCTAGACTTTCTCACGGACTTCTTGATACCTACATCCAAGTACTGTAACATATCCTTCACCACCCGCTAGAGGTTCTTTTTCTTTACTTTTTTTCCGTTTTACCAACAGACTTTTTTAGAATGTTCATCGACTCTTTTCCTCTCTTCGTTTTCCGTTTCCTCTTTTCTTTTCTATATGGGTAGACTTACGTTTTGAGGTTTCTTATCGTTCCTCTCTATTCTTTCCAAAGGATTTACTTGTTGCGTTTCTTTAAAAGGGTAAGATACTTTTTGATCTCTATTCTTTCTGATCTCTAGAGAAGTTCTTTTAATCTATGGTTCCCTTATGAAGTACGTTTCTACCCGTGTTATTTCCTGTCTTTGTCATACCTGGATTGGTCTTTACCTTCCATAGTTCTTCTCCACCGTTCTTATGTGTCTTGATGTGTCTTTTCTACAATTACTGGGTCTATTGGTGTACCCCCGAAGAGAACGTTGAGTGAACCATTTATAAGACGGACGTTGTCTCCTGTGGTCCAAGATAAGGACCCAGTCCTGCTAGGGGACCTCTTCCTTTACCTTTGGGTGTTGTAATAAGAACGGACCTCTTAGAGTACCTGACTCCTCGGACCGTCCGATTGCAGGTAACCCCAACGTTCTCAGTCTGCACTTAATCTCTCATTTGGTTGTGATAGTTGGTGCTACCACCCTGAGTGAATCTCGGTCTGTAGACCTTAATACTTTAGTTCACCCGGAAACCTTCGTAGTGATGGTTGTTTCGATTACCTCCACTACCTTAAAGTCGACTCAATAAAGTTTAGGTTTTTCTACTACGACACTTTCACGACGTACGTTATACGGTCCTTTAGACCTTTTGAGCCGTCACTGGTGTTCTGACCTTTTCCAGTCAAAAGTAAGGTTAGGGTTTTGTCCCGTTACGGTTTCTTACTAGTTTGATATCTTCTTGACTTGAGTTAAGTGTACAATCGTTTTATTATGAGTTTTAAAAGGGTCGGTCCGAAGTTGTATATACTTGACTCTTTAAGATCTACAGGTTCGACCTAAATCTTTTCCGTCTCCTTAGTCTCTAGTTTAAAGGTCGTAGACAACCTAGTATCTTTTTCGTTCTCCTAAGGTCTTTTTGTAGATGAAGACGAAGAAGATACTTAGTGTTGTTTGACACCTTTTAAGAATTTCTCTATCGTTATGGTCTGGGGAAATGGACGCAGGACACTTTGGACATACGTTCAGTTCTTCGTTGTCAATCTTGGGCTGTACATTGTTATCTGTCCAAGTTTTAACACTTTCCTCATAATGTTCCGACATATAACAATGGGACGAATAAAATTAATATACGTCTCATGTAGTACGTTTTACGACCCGACCAACTTCGTATTCGACCTTTGTTCTAGCGGTCTTCTTTGTAGTTATTGGAGTCTATACGTCTATTGTGGTGAAAATACTGTCTTTCACTTCTCCTTGATTTCTCGGAGAATTCCTTTCACTTTTTCTTCTCACTTTTTCGACCGAATTTTGAGTTGTGAATTTTTTGTTTCTGGTACCGTTAGCCAGGGTAGTGAAGTACAGTTTATCTACCCCTTTGTTACATTTGTCACTGTCTCAAATAAAAGAACCCGAGTTTTTAGTGTCGTCTACCACTGACGTCGGTACCTTAATTTTCTGTGAATGAGGAACTTTCTTTGTGATACTGTTTGGGTCTGTCGTATAATTTTTCGTCTCTGATGGAACGGTTGTTTCCAGGTAGATCAGTTTCACTACCAAAAAGATTATCAGTACATATTTACAATCTCAATTCGGTATTTCTTCAGACTTGTGGTTTCTTAACTACGAAAACTCGAGACTACAACTTCTTCTGAGAACTCTCTGGGAACCTGATGTTACTCTAGTTTGGTCAGTTAAGATTTCCTTTAGTAGGATTTATAAGTAATCTCCCTGACTACTATTTCGACTCCGAGGTCATGAAGCTAGTGGACTACGTTTCTCGACTGAGTAATCTTTACTGGGACTACGACACTTCTAACTTCCGACCTCCTCCTCCCCTACTGTCTCCTACTCTACAAACGTACCGTAGTGACTTAGTTACCTGTACTTAAACTCGTTCAAAGTCCTCAACCACTTCTTGTCCCCTCGGACCGTACGATGTCAGCTACCCCTACGTTTCTCAGTTTGTACTGTCTCGCTGACTTGTTGTTGTTTTTATTGTTGAATTCGGTAACTTACTTTAATGACATAATATATTAATAGTAATCCATTGTTGTCCTCTGGTAAGTCAAGTCAAGTCAAGTCAGCGAGTCAGCACAGTCTGAGAAACGTTGGGGTACTTAGCGTCGTGCGGTCCGGAGGGACAGGTAGTGGTTGAGGGTCTCAAGTGAGTCTGAGTGAAGGTAGTTCAGTCACTACGGTAGGTCGGTAGAGTAGGAGACAGTAGGGGAAGAGGATGACGAGGGTTAGGGAGAGTCGTAGTCTCAGAAAGGGTTACTCAGTTGAGAAACGTACTCCACCAGTTTCATGACCTCAAAGTCGAAATTGTAGTAAGGAAGGTTTCATTAGGGTTCCAACTATAGGAAGTCTTACCTGACCAACCTAGAGGAACGTCAGGTTCCCTGAGAGTTCTCAGAAGAGGTTGTGGCGTCAAGTTTTCGTAGTTAAGAAGTCGTGAGTCGGAAGAAGTGTCAGGTTGAGAGTGTAGGTATGTACTGATGACCTTTTTGGTATCGGAACTGATCTGCTTGGAATCAGCCGTTTCATTACAGAGACGAAAACTTATACGATAGATCCAACCAGTTTTTAAAAGGAGGTTCCTCATTCGCATAAAATTAAAGTACCGACGTTAGTCGTAGACGGCACTAAAATCTCCGGGTTTTTAATTTCAGACTGTGACAAAGGTGACAAACGGGTAGATAAAGGGTACTTCACTACCCTGGTCTACGGTACTAGAAACAAAAGACTTACAACTCGAAATTCGGTTAAAAAAGTGAGAGGAGAAAGTGAAAGTAGTTCTCCGAAAAATCAAGGAGAAGTGAAAGACGGTATTCTCACCACGTAGACATATCGACTCCAATAACTATAAATAGGACCGTTAGAACTAAGGTCGAACACGAAGAAGGTCAGGTCGCAAAGAGGACTACATGAGACGTATCTTCAATTTATTCGTCCCACTGTTATATGTCGGAACTGTATGAGGAAAAGGATAAACCTTGGTCAGACAACAAGGTACAGGTCACGATTGAAAACGAAGGACTGGACGTATGTCTAAAGAGTTCTCCGTCCAGTCCACCAGACCATAAGGGTAGAGAAAGTCTTAAAAGGTGCCAAATAACACTAGGTGTTTCAGTTTCCAAATCCGTATCATTTATTTCTTCTTTATCAACAAAAAGACCTTGAGAGAACGAAAAAGGTACTACTCCGTCTACAACCGTTAAACTAGAGACCAAGAAGACGGAAAAGATTTTGGTCGAACTTGTAGTCCTTCAAGTGCCAAGTGCATAACGACTTCGCACCGAACCTCTTAAAACTCGTAATCAAATGATCGCACACTCTACTCACGTTAACACGTCATCAAACTCGTAAGAAACCGTAACGGAAAGAAACCCTAACCTTACTTTTGACTGGAAAAGGTCAGGACACCGGTGACGACTCAAAAGGTTTAAACGACCGTATGACTCACGTTGTGAAAGTGTCGTAGTAGAAAGTCCTAAACTTTATCGAGTGGACTTTAAGGTAGTGGAGGTGATCGAAACAAGTATCACTACGAAAGATTCCGAGTGAACTGAAGTGTAAGGTCCTACAGACCGAGATGTAATCTCTAGTGTGTGAGTACTAATAGACCCAGCACTTCGAGAAAAAACATGTCAAGAAGACACATAAGAACGGTGGAGAAGAATAATAGAAGACGAAGACAATCAAGGTATTGTAAAGACAGGAAATAACTCGGGTAGAAACGTACTTTACAAGGGAACCATAGAGAATAAAAGAACTTCTCTAGAGATCAGAAAGGGTAAGACAACAAAAGGTGAAGAAACGTAACTAGCGCCTTCTTTCGAAAAAAAAAAAAAAAAAAAAATTAGAGAAGAACGATAAGAAACCTTGAGACGTAAGTCTACGAATATAGAAAGGAAAAGAGGAAACCTAAAGTGGAGAGAAGAAAAGTGTCGATAAACATTCCGGAGGGGTCTGTCGGTAAAACGAAAAAACGTGAAGAAAAGGTACCCCTACCAGAACTAGGGACAGAGGACATGTTACAGTCTTTGGGGTAAGGTATCAAGTAGTCCGTGAGATAGATAGTCTAGATCCGGGAATTTAAATAAAGAGTGAAGGTGACATATTAGTATTCCTCTGGTAATGTTCCGTAGTTTTAAGGTAAAAAACTTGTAATGTTGAAGAGACCTTGACACGACTTAGTCAACCTACGTGAAAGGAACCAACAAAAGGAAAAGGAAACATGAAAGTTTGAGTAAAATTAGAAATACTTTTGTACGATAACGGATTTTTAGTCCTGTTAATAACGAAATAGATTCAGATAACTCACGACTTCAGATATAAAGTTAAAAATTACGACTTTTCAATATCTCTTGTAAAATATAGTTTAAATCCTTGATTTTTTATTATTTCTTTTTAATTACGATATTAAGAAAATTCTATTTCTTAGGGATCCTTTTCACCGTTCTTTTCAATCTTCTTTCTTTTTTTAATTTAATTTTTAGTTAGTCGTACGATTACAGATACATACACAATACTCGACACCCGAGTATACACAATAAGGGATGTACGAAATGAATTAAGAGGTTACGATTAATTTAATTTTCTTTACCTTTTTATTAAAAGGATTTAAAGGTTATAGACAAATAAAATAGACTTATGAACGATCTATAATAGTTTTTAGAAAAGACAACAGAAGTTTCACCGTAGGATCTCACTGTTGACATAAAATTAAAAGTAATACTAATATGATAATATAATCAAGTTCGTAGTTACAGACCTAATAATATAAACGGAAGGTTAAGTCGAAAGACCTAAATATTAGAGGATAATGTTAGATGAGTCCTCATTAGTAATATTTTATTATGAGATCACCACGGGGTAGAGTCTGGGAGATCTCCATGGGAGTCGTGGTAGACGTTATACCGTATCTCTTTGTAAATACTATACGTATTAAATGAATTATATTAATACTGTCATAAGTAAAACAATGGAAAGAAAACTTTCCTTTGGGGATAGGGGAGGTTAAAGAAAGAGTGGTCATACGTAGGTAGTACTCAGTTGAAGTTGTACTGGAAGAAAGAGACAAAAGTCGTGTACGGGGAGCAACTGACAGTGAAACAAACTAACCACATTGGTTTCGACAGTTACCGGGTACGTACAAGGAGTCACATTCATAAGTGAGACCAGTTGATGGGAGACGATCATTGACGTCAGAGTGACTTGCCGGAATATAGTCTAAACGTCTCTTGACCGACGAACTTTGTCTTTCACGTCTTTTATACGGGAGTAGGTGTCGTAGCGACTGGTTCTTGAGAGTCCAAAATTACACACTTTAATGGTCAGAGTAGTGAGAGTCCTAGTCATTAAGACCCCTTATACAAAACACAGTAAAGGGTCTTAAAAGGGACACCTAATTCAAGATCAAGAGAATTAACATCGACCAATTGACAGATCAGTTCCGATACCAAAAAGGTCACCAGTACATACCTACACTCTCAACCTGACACTTCTTTCGACTCGTGTCTTCTTAACTACGAAAACTTGACACCACAACCTCTTCTGAGAACTCGTAGGGAACCTGAAGTTCCTCTAGGTTGGTCGGGTAGGATTTCCTCTAATAAGGACCCACAAGTAACCTTCCTGACTACGATTTCGACTTTGAGGTTATGAAACAGGTGGAGTGCGTTTCTCAACTGAGTAACCTTTTCTGAGACTACGACCCTCCCTAACTCCCGTCATCCTCTTCCCCTGCTGTCTCCTACTCTACCGACCTACCGTAGTGACTGAGCTACCTGTACTCAAACCCACTTGAGACCTTCAACCACTACCTGTCCCTCCAGGCCGAACGACGTCAAGTACCCCAATGTCTCTCAGTTTGTGCTGACTCGCTGACTTGACTTGACTTGACGCTAAGGAAATAACCGAAGGAAGAGAAGAGACGTAGTGAAGGTGAAGGAGTGAAGGGATGATCATAATGAAATTCCAGAGTCTTTCTTTGATAAATATGGACTTTGAAACAGAGATCCAACAAAAAAGAAAAAAAAAAAAGAAAAAGAAAAGGAACATCTTAGGTGTCATTTTGAAAAGTATGGTCTTCATAGCACACCCTAAGACCTTAACTTACCGAACAACCGGTGTACTGTATTTCTGGTGGACCGTACAACATTGTTTTTTTTAATGTTCTGAGAGAGAACGCCACTTCATCTTTCCACATTCCCCTATGTACGGAGAGTAGTTAAAGAGGTCCTAAACTCTTTATATCACTGTGACTATTACTGTTACTGATAACTCAACTGCCAAGAACGTTCATAACAGTCACGAGAGTCTTTTTTGTTTTTTGTTTTTTGTTTTTTTCGACTACTCGGGTTCGGATTTATTCTTCAAGAGGTACTGTCATAAATTTCTGTGAGAGGAAAAAATTTCAATCTCTCCTCTAACCTGACTTTTTACCCCGAAAACAAACTGACATTATCATCAATTTAATATCTATAAATGACGTTTTGTAATCGTTTAGAGAAAAAATACTGAGGTCCCAGACTCTCCTTTCTCCATCCTGGGATTTTGGACTTGAACCCTTTCTTCCACATGAGAAAGAAACACGTCTCTGGTGTATCTACGGAATAGACTCTAGTTGTGAGGTTTTATGTACATACAAGGAAGTTTTAAAAGGAAGTAGAATACCAAAGATCTGGTGATACAAGTTCTGGTCCGTACGGATTGACTTTTTTCGTAACAGAGACTAAATTCCTTTTGTTCTAATAAGTAGTTTTCACATTGTTTTTGACCGATTATAAAGGTCAATTTTGAATTCTCTTGTACAGATCCTCATTCACAGCTCATGTGACCTGTCCTTACCAGACTTCATATTCCATGTGATTCAGTGATTCAGCACAGACTGAGAAAACGTTGGGATACCTGACATCGGGCGGTCCGTAGAGACGGGTACTCTAAAAGGTCTGTTCTTATGAACTCACCCAACGGTAAAGGAAGAGGTCTAATAGAAGTTCCTCCTCCCTATTTTGGACTTAGAGGACGTAACCGTCCACCCAAGAAATGGTGACTCGATGATCCCTTTGGGTATTCCATGTGTTCTCTCCGATTTTTATACAAATGTGTTCGTTTACTGAAATGTAAATTTGTAAACACAAAACCCATATGTTAAGGTTTAAGTATGAATCACCATGATGATCACGGAAGACCCTTCGGACGCTATTAATGTATGAAGAGATTTTGAAGAACGTTACAGTCCTTTATTTTTATATATAATTCATTCTTTTATTATGAGAGTTTATTTAGTCAAATTTAATGTGTTACCAGTATTTTATATTTAGTTGTTCGAATTTTTGAATTTACCATTACGTGTGTTATACTAATTATTTTTTTTAGAACCTTCAATAGGTCGCGTCACTGGTTTCTACTTACGTGAAATAATGGTAGAACGGAATATGGGTTCACTAAAACGACTAACGGAAGTTTATTAAGACTACAGGGAGTAAATTGTGTACCGTAATCAACTTAGAGAAAAGTTTAATTTCACGTTTTTCAAATCATTGAATATTTATTATGTAAATTCTATGTATGTGTGTGAGGTGAATGGGAATGAACTGGGTGTTTCCGTAACCGAAGGAGAAGGTGGTGACTGTCTAAAGACCCGTCTATCCCTAGTTTCCGACCACGCAACAGTAACTGTAGACAGTGGTGGTGCAAATGACACCGTCAACTCCAGAATTTCTTTTTTTTTTTTCACTAATTTACACTCTCCTCAATAAAAATAAAACTACAGTCAATTAACCAATAGACCCGTAAACAGATAGACTTTTCGTAAAGTAATGGTAAGGATAAGGAATCGAAAGGCTTTTTTCTGTTCCTTTTTTTCCTTCGAACGTTAGAAGTTTGTGGAGTGTTTATTTATTTATTTATTTTCAGTCCACCCCTTTTGTTTACTACTGTAATTTCCCGTTCGTAGAAGAACTTTTACAGTTCATAAAGGACCTCCGAAGGAAAGTCTTTCACGAAAATGGAAATAGAACAAGTGTAAAAGACCTACCATTCGAAAACAAATATATATGTGCGTGGAGAAAAAGAGACTTTACATTGTAAAGACGTCAAAAAATGGTACATGTATATCGTGACAAGTTTTTATATTGATCATGCAATATTCTATTGTACCATATAGTTTACCCATAAAAGTCCATTCTTTTATAATGTAATCATTAAAAGATATATGTGTAGATTTGGTTTTCAAACTCATAGTATGTGACGATTTATTTTTATTATTATTATTATTATTATTATTTGGAATACCAATATGTCGGATTCCTTTACCATTCACCCGTTGGAATGATCACCATACACGAAGGACCAATTTTCCACTTTAGGGACCGGACTGCGTTGGACTCTTATATTAAACCCAGTTACTGAAAACGTATTAGTTCCTTGTAGAAGTATGTACTACGTTTAACCTTTGACACGAAAGATTATTTTCGGACTCATCAAATACTCGATGTGGTAGAGACAGTGTACCACCCCTTCTAGTGTCTTCCGACTCTGGTCTTAATCTCTTTCGTTCCTACGATCAGACCTTTTACTTTTTGGGTAATACGATATTACAATTTATAAATTATTGTACGTTTATTTTTCATCCTCCTTTTTCTTCCTACTTTGATAATACCTACTTAATAAATGTAAACAAAAATATATTTTTTTTAATAGGATTAGACAAATTCACTCCACCCCACTTTCTGATCTCTCGACTTGTATTTCTTTACTGAATTTCCTTCACTTAGACTTCTTTAAAACGTCACCAGTACCCTGATACCTACAGTTTTTTGACCTAAAGGATGAATTATTCTGGGTCTATTACTGATACCACACTATTGAGTGGATTTTGGTCTATAGAACCTTACGCTATAGTTCACCCGGAACCCTTCGTAGGGATGTTTGGTTCAATCACCTTCATTACCTTAAGTTCGACTCGTTACAGTTTAGGATTTTCTACTACGACAATTTCACGACGTAAGTTATACGGTCGTTTAAACCTTTTGAGTCGTCACCGGTGTTCGATCTTTTTCAGTCAAAAGTAAGTTTAAAGTTTCTTTCCGTTACGGTTTTATACACGGTTGATGGAGTGTTAACGTGAGTAAAGTGTGGGATTGTTTCTTTATGGGTTTTGAGAGGTTCTATCTGAAGTTGTCAAACATTTGACTCTTTAAGGTCTACAAGTTGGACCTAAATCTTTTCCGTCTCCTTGGTCTCTAGTTTAACGGTTGTAGGCAACCTAGTATCTTTTTCGTTCTCTTAAGGTTTTGTAGATGAAGACGAAGTAACTGATACGATTTCGGACACTGACACACATAGTGTTGTTTGACACCTTTTCAGAACTTCTCTACCCTAATGGTCTGGTGGAGGGTACTTTGGATATACGTCCAGTCCTTCGTTGTCAATCTTGACAGTACCTTGTTACCTGACCGAGTTTTAACCCTTTCCTCATGCAGTTCCGACATATAATGATGGAACGAATAAATTGAATATGCGTATCCTGTAGGACACTTTTCGACCTGACCTACTTCGTGTTCGACCTTAGTTCTAACGACCCTCTTTATAGTTGTTTAAATCTATACGTCTACTGTAGTGATTAACGTCTTTCACTTCTCCTTGGTTTCTCGGAGAACTACTTCTCTACTCTCACTTTTTTGACCGAATTTTGAGATATAAGTTTGTGCTTCTAATACCGTAAGCCAGGGTAATAAAGTGCGATTTCGCTACCTCTTTTTTACTTTGTCACTGTCTGGAGTAAAACTCCTCGGGGTTTTCGTGACGTCCACCACTGACGTTGGTACTTTAATTTTCTGTGAACGAGGAACCTTCATTTCGATACTGTTTGGATCTGTCGTATAATTTTTGGTCTCTGTAACAAATCGACTGTTTCCAGACAGATCAGTTTCGATACAAAAGGTCGTCAGAACATACCTACACTTTAAACCTGACATTTCTTCCGACTCACAGTTTCCTAACCACAAAACTCGAGACAACAACCTCTTATGAGAACTCTCAGGGAACCTGACGTTCCTCTAGGTTCGTCAGTTAAGATTTCCTTTAGTTTACTTATAAGTAACCTTCCTGAATGCGATTTCGACTTATGAAACCGGTGGACTACGTTTCTCGGTTAAGTAATCTTTCGTGGGACTACGAACTTTTTTAACTATCGTCATTCTCTTCCCCTTTTATCTCCTACTCTACCAACCTACCGTAGTGACTGAGTTACCTATACTTAAACTCGTCCGAGGCCCTCTACCACTTCTTGTCCCTTCGGACCACACGATGTTAGAAATCCAGGTCTTTCTTGACCCGTACTGACTCACTGACTCGTTGTTGTTTCCTCCTTTCGAGGACCATTTATGGGGTAGGAAGGAAAACCCTATTGACTTCAAGACAGGAGATACTTATTTGTTAGTCGGAGCACAGACTCTACCATTTCTTAGACGGATGTACGTCCTCTGGGTCCAAGCTAAGGACCCAGACTTCTAGGGAAATTTGCTTACCGTTGGGTGAGGTCATAAGAACGGATCTCTTAAGGTACCTGTCTCTTCGGACCACTACCTCAGTGTTTCTCAACCTATACTGACCACTCATTATGACGTATTCAAGATCTGGTCCGGAATGAGTCTAGTTTTAGGATATCAGTTTAAAACAAACCTAAATAGACTAGACAGGAGTAAAATTCTCTACATATCATTTAGAAGAAAACTTGTTATATTAAAATAAGAGAGATATTTAAAAGTATATAATACAGGTCGTCAGTAATTTTTAAATGGTAAGTATCCTTCCTTAAGAACCCATAATTATTATCAAATGAACACATGATCGATGTAACTATCCAAATAAAACACTTTTAAATATGTCAATAAGTCATACGAAAATTATGTAAAGATATAAATTTTGAGGTTATTTTTAGAAGGAATTTCTTTACAGTCTCTGTTCCTATCCCGAATCCCCTTACTTCTTCCCTGACCCCCCTACTCTTCGGTCGTTCGTTCCTGCACCTACCTTCTGACTGCCTCATAGTAGAGTAGGTCACGGACCCATCTTGTCCTCGTGGTTATTATTTTTACAGAAATTTATTCTTTTTTTTTACTTTATAGTTTCTGTTCGTATTGTCATAACATCTCGGTTTTCGGTCCTTCGTTTGATTTGTGGGTGGTTGGTAACATATTATATAACACAAAAAAACGATTTTAATTTACTGTTTAGTATCATTCTTACATATTTGATGATAATATTCATCAGTGTAGTTGTTTAAAGTATTTGTATTCTAACTCATATACTCTAGTCTGTGTTATGTATGATGTACTAAGGTTCATATATCTAAAGTTTCTAACCGTGTTTAATAGGTTACACTATCTTCAGTCCTATCCCTAGTAAAAAACACTTCTTCTATCTCATCCCTATCATACTGACATTCCGACCCGAGGACCCCACAATTAAAGACAAAAAGAGAGACTTACCACTGATATGTTCACAAAAGTGATACAATTTTAAGTAATTCAACGTGTTAATACTAGACAAGTGAGAGGTACTTTAGTAAATTAAATTTCCTACGCACGTGTGGTTGAATATGACCACACATCTATATATACCTATACATATTTAAGTCTACAATATACTAATCCACTTTATGTTTAATAAAAGAGGAAAACTGAAAATGGTTAAATAATTATAGAAGAGGTTTAAAAGAGACTCTCGATGTAACGAAATTTTTTTATTCTTTATTTTTATTTGTTATAATTATTACGGTTTATTTTTTGTTTGTTTTTTTTGTTAAATCGTTTATAATATGAAACAAATTTTCAACACGATGACAATTTCGTTCATTTTTCCACACAGAAATACCATCGTCATCGAGGGTTAAAAGGACTCTCACTTACTCTGTAATTTTTCCTGTCAGACCTGGACCTTAGGTTCTCAACGGTGTAATATCAAACGACTAGAAGAAAGATTGACGAACGTATTTCACGGTTTGAGAGACATAAAGGGACAGTTAGATGACATGACTACAGGTAGAATAAGAAATTTGAAGACTAATAATTGTGATACCTCACCATACTAAAATCTAATATGACCCAGAACTTTCCGACACCAGACATTGACTCTCTATATCTACTCTTTACTAGTGATCCACTCGATTCTATAATTTGTTGTTCAGATGGTAAAGACGCGACTAAACCCGACGTCAAATACCTGGTGTGTCTAGATAAATGGGTATAGAATCTCTGACATATACTTTACTTTTTATCGGTAAATAGACCGTCTTTACATTAGTTGTGTATATCTTATTGAAGGTCGAATACGTAAAGACCTTTCACGAAACTTCTAATGAACTTAGTAGTAATTTTTATGTTTAAAGACCCGATGGTGGACTGAGATAAGACGTTATAAGTTTAAGATAGAAACGTTAAATAGAATGTATGTAACGACAACTAAGACTGAATTCTTTTAAGGTAAATGGTCCCAAGACACGAGTAATTCATAGAAAGAATTCTTGTTAGTAATAATTTCAATTTTATAATTAACATGATATTCAGATGTTTCCTGTACGTAAATTTACGAATTTATTCTTTTCACGAGAGTTTTTATTCTGATAATATAAAACGTTAATAAAATAAGAAGTTGGTAGGTGATATACGCGTGTACATCTTCAGTCAGAGATTTCAATATATTTACTACTTCGATTGACTTATTCGAAAACAAGTTTTAAATTTGCAAAGAAAGAGATGATTATGTTTGAAGAGATTTATTTTGTTTAAACAAATTTTTTTAGTCTTAAAATTTTGTATAAGTAAGAATATCTTTCTTTTTAACCCCCTTAATCCTTACGAGTTGTAGGACCGGTTCCTCTTAATTTTAAATGTTCGTTTATTGACTTTTTTATTCTTTTTACAAGATCTTTCTTGATTTGGTGATTTCAATCGGTCTTGAATAAAAGTCAAAAACTACACCCGTTTCAGTATTAATCATCTGACTATACTACTGTCTATCGAATTAGTCAAGTCAAGTCAATGAGTCAGCACAGACTGAGAAACGTTGAGGTACTTAGTATCGTGCGGTCCGGAAGGACAGGTAGTGGTTGAGGGGCTCAAGTGAGTTTGAGTACAGGTAGCTCGACTACTACGGTAGGTCGGTAGAGTAGGAGACAGTAGGGGAAGAGGAGGACGGGGGTTAGGGAGGGTCGTCGTCTCAGAAAAGGTTACTCAGTTGAGAAGCGTATTCCACCGGTTTCATAACCTCAAAGTCGAAATCGTAGTCAGGAAGGTTTCTTGTAGGTCCTGACTAGAGGAAATCCAACGCGACCAACCTAGAGGAACGTCAGGTTCCCTGAGAGTTCTCAGAAGAGGTTGTGGTGTCAAGTTTTCGTAGTAAAGAAAAGGTAGAAATAAGAACAGATCCTTTAGAAGGGTAATTTCGGTCACCATCTTCTAGAATCACAATTACCATAATAAGGGTAATTAAATACTAAGTATTTACCAACTCGATTTTGGAAGAATAATACAAATGAAGTGAAATTGATATGGGGAATTAGATACGACTTATTAAGGAGGGAAAGGTATCTTAAAAGGGGAGTCAGTAAAGGGTCGGTTAAATGGGTAGTTAGAAAGTAATAATTCAGTTCAAAAGTTAGTAAAAGAAGAATTCTGAGAGTGACTGAAGAAATGTACACAGAATGTGTCTGTGTGACATAATTAATTCCCCTAACTTATATATTTGTTATTAGAATCTGAAATAAAAATGAGTGAACAGATTAGAGATTCACGAATGTGAACCCAAATGATAAATGATTTTCATAAAACGCATAAAATGTAAAGTGTATCTTGACAAAAGATTACAAACTTTTTATCGAATAATACCCGTCTGACGTTAATGGTTTAAATTTATTAATAGTAATAGATAAAAATAAAAATTAATTCTACTAATTTAACGGATCATAGTTAAACATACAAGACTGGTACTATTTGAAAAGTGTCACTAAGAGATGTTTATTGACACTCCTCTCATAATATACGAGGGAGTCAGATAAAAAACTAGTTTCTTAAATACAGTTCATTTGACCTTTATACGACGATAAACTCAACCCACTCATAACGGATCTGTAAATGTGACTTAAACTTTAATAAAGGTCTCTTGTCACGACTCGCCTGGGTATTCACTTTCATTTTCAGTGAACCTACACAGAGAAACGTTAAGGTACCCGACATGGGACTGTCCGAGGAGACAGGTACCTTAAGAGGTCCGGTTTTATGACCTCATCCATTGACAAGGGAACAGGTTCCCTAGAAGGGTTGGGTCCCTAGTTTGGGTCCAGAGGGTGTAACGTCCATCTAAGAAAAAGTACACTCGGTGGTCCCTTCGGGTATTTGTGAACTGATTTCTTCGTTTGGTCAAACATTGTAGTTTTGCCACCCTTTTTTTATGATTTTTTAGTAACGGTTGTTTACGTAATAGCATAATGAATTTTTAGTCTTACCACCATCAACACCTATCCATCTAACTTACGTTGGTTTACTAAAACTTTATGAGAACGTATTCATTTGTTAAAAAAAATAAAAATTATAACTAAAAGTCCACGTTTCCTTTACTTTAAATAGAAGACATCTTAATACCTGGGAAAATTTGGTGAAGTCAGTAGTTTCTAATCAGTTATAAGACGACGAATGTTTATTGAACACCTTTGCCAGTTGAACCAAAGGATTCACGAAGTGGTATAAATATGTGTTTAATGAAAGGTGTGTGACAGGGGACGGGCGTTTTTTGACTGTGGTGCCTTAAACTAAGGATGGACCATTTTGACGGTCTGGACGGTCCGACTCGACCGCCTACCTACGTTACTTTATGCAGAATGTGATTCAATCTGAAGTAAAAGGAGTATTTAACCCATTCTTTCGATTAGGGTCCACAGATAATAAGAGAGTTCAGTTTTCAAAGTCGAGGTATTGTTCAAGTCTCATATCAAAGTAGTTAATTTTCTCGAGTAAGTTTTTCTTTTTGTGAAACTCATCAAAATTCATCGAAAAGGTTCACTTTTTTTTCTAATTAAGTGCTTAATTACCAACATTGTTTAGTAAAGTCTCCCATCTTGATATTCTAAAAGAGTCAAAGAAATCATGATAAAAATTTTGGGAAAAGGGTTCTCTCATGAGTGGGGTAGACCGGACGGTAGTCTTCGTCACTACTAGTCTTACATCGCCAGTCACGAAAGGGACAGGTCCCGAAAGGGATTCCAATCTTAGGGTCATGATCACTGTCTCTTTTGTTTGTTTGTCTACTCCGTGTTTTTCTATAATGTAGTGACCCTCAGAAGGATGATAACACTTGATGAGAACTATCAAAGAAAAAAGGGGGAAGGTGTTTGTATCGAACTCATAAATTCTACAAACAAAGATCCTAAGTACGACTTTTAACTTTTTCCGAAAATTTCTACAACTCGAAGAATCGTTATTACTTTTTAACGGTTTGATTTATTCCATAGACCTTTTCTCTGTGTCTACATATCTTTCCTGAAAACCTGAGACTCCCTCTCCCTCTCCCACTCTACTGAACCCTCTTACCGTAACTTTGTACATATGATAATACATTCTTACTTCACGGTCAGATACAAGCTATGTCCTATGTCCTACGAACCCCGACCACGTACCCCTACTAGGTCTCTCTACTATACCCCACCCTCCACCCTCCCCCTAAGTCCTAACCCGCGAACATATGTGGGTACCACCTAAGTACAGTTGCATACCGTTTTGGTTATGTCATAATATTTCATTCTATTTCATTTTATTTTTTTAATTTTTATTTATTAATTTATTAATTTATTCCATCGATCCAACTAAGATATCGGAGGTTCCTAACCCCCGTCCCACCCCCCACCACCCCACCACCTATAACGGATTAAGTAGGGTCCTTCTTACTATATATAGAACAAATACTAATAAAGGTTCCATTTTCTCAGGTAATTAGAAATCGTCAAGGTTTTAGGATACTCATTTCTTCACCAAAGAAATTAGATCGTTACATAGTGGTGAGGGTAAGTAACAGTGTATACACTGGTGATACCTTTACGTTTGTAGATGTAAAGTAGAAACTATTTTGAATCTCTAATTTTAAAGAAAAAAAAAANATTTTAAAAAAAAAAAAAAAAAAAAAAAAATGTTTAAAGTTATACTGACTCCGAATAACATCTTTTAACCTTTTATGTGTCACGTTAATAGTTTCTAAAGTGTCTATAACACCCAATAAAAAATCATAAAGAAAAAATAAAAGATAATATTGGTACAAATTTATGTAAAATTAATGAACGTTTTCTCGTGAATTCGAAGTATAATTGTAAGATAAGTTCTATTATATTAAAATACTCGTGAGTAGGAGAGTAAAATATAAAATATTTTTGTTTACGAAAACAACTATATGATTGTTAAATTGGTAAAACAATAAGAGAACTCTAAATCTGTAAAGAATTCGTAATACATATTACTTTCTACTAGTCGGAAACACTTTTAAGAGTATGAATCTCATAAAAATTTAGTTGGAAAAGTGACAAATCTTATATATGAAACTTTATAAATTCTAAAATAGGAGGGTTCATTAATCAAAATATTGTCGAACAGTGAAGATTACAAGAAATTTGTTTAAAACATAAATACAGAATCTATAAGGTCAGATTATAACACATACTGTAAAATTAATTCCGGGTTATTCGTAGATGAAACTCCTCTCCAATGTAACTAAATTGTTTTGTAATTTTATAGGTTCATATTTTCGTATAACAAAGACTATCTATTTTTCGAAAATAAAATTACGTTCACCAAAACAGGGATGTCACCTTAACTTTGTTAAGTGTGGCGTATACGATCAACTCATGTCTCTCAGTTGCGGTTCCTTAGTTCTAGTCTCAACGTCAATAAGATAAACAAAATAACAACAATAACTATACCTGATTTTTTTCAAAATTTGTATACCACACTGATATTTTTTAACTGAAACAAAGACCACGTAAAATTTTACAAAACAATTTATTGACTTTTGGTTAAGGGTCTCCTCAAGTCTTCTTAGTCCAAACCTAGGTGAAGAGTACGACATTTACCAAACTTATTAGAGTAAGGTTTTACTGTAAGTTTCTCTTTTCATTCCGTAAATAATGAAGACTCTGAATAAGTGTTCAATTAAATTCTTTATCTTTTGGACTTTTGAATAGGTGTCATGTTACTTTCCTTCTTTTTCTTAACTCAATAACAAAAGGTAAAAGGAGGAGTCAAATTTCAGGTTCTGATATAGGAAGGAACATATAATTTAATCTTTTAGTGATCTTTAAATATAAAATACTCAAATCTCGGTATAATATGGATTTATCGGATAAAAAATACCGGAGCACTGTCCTTTATCAGGAAACGAATTCTATTATACACGGAACACAAGGTCACATCATCTCTGTCCTATGAACACTCAACCTTTTTGTCTCTTTCTTATCCATTAACAGAACCATAAATATCGACTTTCTGATTGAATACTCAGGTGTATTCATAGGAAAGTACTTTAAGGCCTTTATTGACCTTTCCTCCTAAGACGATAGACGTCCTACCTTCGATATCCCGTGTTATGTAATCCGACGTAAATCCTTACGTCGTTTAGGATAGTCATTATATGATTTTTATACATTCTGAGGGTGGACCATTTTGTAGTCATTATCACGATTAACTTAAAATGTATTAACTTTTAGATAACGTGTCCTGTTTTAGTCATTTTTACCACTGGTTCTGTCGAACTTCTCTACTAGAGAGATTTCTTCACAGTTTTTTACTTCGTAGAAACTATCCTAAGACCTTTTATCAGTTTGCAACTGTCGTGGGTTTACCTCCTTCTTTTTTTTTTTTTTTTCTTTCTTTCTTTTTCCCTTGAAATTTTTAACAATTATTTCTAAACAAGAGAAAAGTGAACAGGAACGGGGTAGAGAAGGACTGAATCTCACCAGAATTTTTACCACTAGTTGTAGGGGTCACACTATGAGATCAGGAACACAGACTCCGTCGTTTTGATGGGAATAAGTGTTTCATAACCCAAACAGATAAGGTTGACCAGAATTTCGGAAGGACTTCCTTATTGTATCGAAATCAGAAACAAAACGGATTTTTGGTCTTAAATGAGTTCCGCTATTTTGTCACCCATCAGGACTTTTGTCACATTCAGTCCCTCGTTAGACGTAGTGGATTCCGTTATCTAACATAAACTTCGTATTTCACCTTTTAGTTTCCGGACCTTCCCTTTTGACTGATGTCTGAAAGAACCTTTAAATCCCGTAAATTTTTACGGATTCATATGACCACTTATCTTAACTCTCAGGTATCTGCTTGGATATACAGACACTGGTTGACTAAAAGTTTTCTTACGGTTCTAGTAAGTTATCACTTTCTTTTTAGAGAAGCTGTTTACTAACGACCCCGTTGTCTAGATGTACGTTTTTTTACATAATTTTTTTGGTATGATTTTTTGAGTTTTACCTAGTTGTTAGATATGCATTCATGACTTTGGTATTTTGAGAACCTGCTTTTGTCTCTATTTAGTACTAAACCTCGAACTGTTACCTTAGAATTTATGCTATTGTTTCCGTACTTGTCGTTTTCCTTTTTTATATATATAACCCGAAGGAGCTTCAATTAAAAAACACATACTTTGACGTTATAGTTGTGTCACTTTTTTAGGATGTTTTACCTTCTTTTATAAATATTTAGTATATAGACTATTCTCAGCCAAGAGGTTTATGTATTTCCTGAACCATGTTGAGTTTTTGTTTTCTTTGTTTGTTAAGTTAATTTTTTATCCATTACCTAAACTTATCTATAAAGAGGTTTCTTCTATGTGTTTACCGTCTATTCGTGTACTTTTGTACGAGTTGTAGTAATCAGTAGTCCCTTTATTGTTTTGTTTTAATGTTACTTTATGATAAAGTATGAGTGATCCTACCGATGTTAATTGTTTTCTCCACCCTTTTTATTGCACAACTACTTTTGTACCTCCGTAGTTTTGGGGAGATGTAACGACCACCCTTACATTTTTCAAGTCAGTGATACCTTTTGTCGAACTGTCAAGGGGTTTTTCATTTATTAATGTTATAATACTGGGTCATCAATGTTAAGACCCATATATAAGTTTTCTTACTTTTTTCCATGAATCATAACGTTTCATGTGTGTGTGTGTGTGTGTGTGTGTATGTCATAGTTGTTATCGGTTTTGTCTTTTCGTCAGGTTAAAGGTAGTTACATACTTACCTATTTGTTTAACGACACATATGTACGTTGTCTTATAATACGTGACCATTTTTCTTTACTTCGTGTCTCTATGCCAAGTTGTACCTTCTGGAGACTTTAGAAATCCGGATCACTTTTCTCATTCTGTGTTTTACAGTGGATAACACAGTAAGACAAATATCCTTTATAGGTTTTATTTATTTAGGTGTCTTCAACGTGTATTAATCCACTAACGGTCACCGACTCCTCTTCCCGTTCATCCCTCATTGACGAGTTACCCAAACACAAAGGAAAACCCTACTACTGGTACAATACCTTAATCTATCTTGACTATCTACATCTTGTAACACTCAGATGATTTACGGTGACTTAAAAACTGAAATTTTATCAATTAAAATATGATACACTTAAATTGGAATTAATATAATTGATATAACGTGTCTTAAGGGAGTGGTTTGTGATTCCGATATCAGGATTTTACATGACACAAACTCTTTTGGTTCGAGAAAATCTGTTACTTAACCAAACGGTTTGGTATTTTTGTCACAAGTTTACAACAAACATGTTACATCTAATTTTTATCATCTCTCATAGATGACGATTTCCCATAGATGACGGTTTGTTTGGTTGGGAGGTAAGTTCACAAGTAAAAGAGGTTTACGTATTAAATAATCCTTGATGACGTGGTCGTATTAATACGTAACTTTCTCTAATAGAGTGTCCAAAGTACGAAACACAAGATAAGAAGGAAATTAAAAAACGTTATGTAAGATGATCAACACTAATTGTAATAAATGTGAATGTTCACAGACAGAAAGTGTCTGAATACGACTATGTCGGTAGTAAAAAAGTCCGGGATTTTACTATCTCTCCAATCTCACATGAAGTTTTACACACTAACAAAGATCAAACTAGACCGTAAGGTACAACTCGTCATTAATCACTAATTGTTTGTGTCTCGTCGTCTTTCTCAATCTATGACCATCATCAAATCCCTCTTCTACTACCTCTGTACTTGATCATCACACTTTTCCTACTGACTCATACATAAAACTCTCATCTCGACTGTCTTTTTTTTTACGGATAGTAAAAAGAGTATATAATTAGAAGTCATATCAAATTTGATGTGTAATACTTTTTATATTAGTTCTAAATTTAAATCACAGTTTTAATTAATCAGTGTTTCTTTCTTTATTTTTACGGTCACTTCTACATTTTAGAAGTTTCCTTTAAGATTGTTCCCCGTCTTTAATGAGACCGAAGAAGATAAATAAATCGTGAATCGTACGTAATGTAGTGTACGGAACACGATGTTACTACTATTAGTTATTCTTAAGGAGTCAGAGGACGTTATTTATTGAATGTATAACCAGTATTATCAATGTCTCCTTAAAAGAGATGTAGAACGAATTTACAAATTCGTTACAAATTACTTACAAACGACTTGTTTATAAACTACTTATTATATCTTGATAATCTTGTCTGTATTTCAATAATTACATAATACGATGTCTTGCTATTTCTAGATTAGTAAATTATGTGCCGCGATTTACTAGACGTATTACCTACTAACAAGAGAAATTCCTTGTTCGTACAAAGACATTTCTTCTAAAAGGGACCGGTTTACTGATTAGGTGATTAGATTAATTTTACGTATATTGTTAAGTTGTGAATCAGTTAGGTATGATCGTAACTTTACAAATAAGTAATCATGATACTCCACAGATTAATAACCAGTCCCCTTTTCAACTCGTGTTACCTCTCATCTTTTACATACCAGGGATGTAGTCCACAAACTATTGGTTTGTTCCTTATTTTCCGTATTATAAACTGTAATGTGTATTTAACCAAAAACCTCCTACTGAGTATAAAATAAAAGAAACTTTTTCTACTCTTTCTGTTTCCTTAAAATGTCTTTTTTCATGTGTTTCCGTACTTTAGTATTCTGTCTAAAGTCTTCTGGTTTATAAAGTGACACAGATACGTGAGTAGAGTGTACGAGTTTTAAGAGGTTCGGTCCAAAGTCACTATGCACTTGGTACTTGAAGGTCTACAAGTTCGACCAAAGTCTTTTCCGTCTTCTTGGTCTCTAGTTTAACGGTTGTAGGTGACCTAGCAACTTTTTCATTCACTCAAGGTCTTTTTGTAGATAAGACGAAATAACTGATGCGGTCAGAAACTGAGACACCTAGTGTTATTTGGTACCTTTTAAGACTTTCTCTACCCTTATGGTCTGATAGACTGGACGGAGAACTCTTTCGACATAAGTCGAGTCCTTCGTTTTCAATCTTGACCTGTACCTTGTTGTCTGACCAAGGTTTATCCTTTTCCTCATGCAGTTCCGACATATAACAGTGGGACGAATAAATTGAAGATACGTCTCATGTAGTACTCTTTGCGCCCCGATCTCTTTCGTGTTCGACCTTAGTTCTAAGGGCCCTCTTTATAGTTATTGAAGTCTATACGTCTACTGTGGTATAAATACCGTCTTTCACTTCTCCTTGATTTCTCGGAGAACTACTTTCACTTTCTCCTCTCACTTTTTCAACCGGATTTAAAGTTGTAAGTCTTTTGTTTCTAGTACCGTAGACCAGGGTAGTGAAGTACCCTTTATCTACCCCTTTGTCACCTTTCTCACCGACTGAAATAAAACCCCCGAGGTTTTAGTGACGTATGCCAATAACGTCGGTACTTTAATATTCTGCCAATGAGAAACCTTCCTTTCACTACTGGTTGGATCTGTCGTATAATTTTTCGTCTCTGTAATGAAACGGTTGTTTTCAGTTCCGATACCAAAAAGGTCACCAGTACATACCTACACTCTCAACTTACCACTTCTTTCGACTCACGGTTTCTTAAGTACGAGAACTTGACACCATGATCTCTTCTGATCTCAGCGAACCTGACGTTCTTCTAGGTTGGTCAGGTAGGATTTCCTCTAGTCAGGACCCATAAGTAACCTTCCTGACTACGACTTCGACTTTGAGGTTATGAAACCGGTGGACTACACTTCTCGACTGAGTAAACCTTTCTGGGACTACGACCCTTTCTAACTCTCGTCCTCCTTCTCCCCTGTTATCTCCTACTCTATCAACGTACCGCAGTGGCTGAGTTACCTGTACTCAAACCCATTTGAGGTCCTCAACGACTACCTGTCTCTCCGGACGTTACGACGTCAAGTACCCCAGTGCTTCTTAACCTGTACTGACTTGTTGACTTGACTTGACTTGACTTGACTTGTAAAAAATTTTTAATATTTTTACAAAACCATATAAAAATAAAGTCACCTCTTTTCCATTTAATTACCATAGTATTACTACTAATAACGATTGTTACTGTAATATCTTATTTTATTATATTACAAATTATATTTGTTATTCGTACATGAAAAAAAAAAACAGAATTCTTCCTTTTACATTGGTTCTAGTGATGAATCTACTTAACTTCGTAGATTATTGTCTCCTGTATTTGACAAAAGATAATAAAAACCTTTCTCGTGGGCTTAATGAGTTTAGGAATTTGGAATGTGTCTTCACCACTACGTTTAAACGTGTTCATAGGGTCTCAATAACTTCCTTCGTCCTTTATTTCATGGTTAAAAGAAGGTAAAGTTTACACAACTTTATATAACGATTCCCAGATCTGGTCGGATATGTATAGTTACCCTTATTCTCGTTACACAACCGACTTTATTTTAGTGGTATTCTATTTTCCTTTACTCGAGTCACATGTCTGGGACTTAGTTCTTACTAGTGACTTTCTCCGGTACGTTAGTAGTGTCTCTGGACTGGATAAGAGAGACAGACCTTCGTCAAACGTAAGTTCCTATAAAGACAGACTAATCGAGTTAAGTCTGTTTCTCCTACGACGTAAGTATAGAAAGTGTGGAATTTCTTGGAGACTAAGGGTCAATCCAAAAACAGACAAACCGAAGTTTTAGTAATTACTCTTTCATCTTCTCTTGGTGAACGATCCCATCGTCGTACTCACTATTTTGACCATCGAGTAATCTAAAGTGTAGGTCGTCAACATTTTAGGAAGTAGTAGTTCTCTTTTTGTCTATTTGTGTCCTTACCTTTAGGAATTGTCTCTTGTCACCACTTTCAAAGTAATAAAAGAATAAAAATAGAGGAAATAATTGTATATTAAGTGTATAGTAACTTAAGTGGGTAAATTTCACATTTAAGTTATTTAAATCATCAAATTCATAGTGGTCTTAGTTAAAATTTTATAAAACTGGTGACATAGGTAATCATAGGTGACGGTAGAGGGTCGGAGTCCTTTACACATCAGATGAAAAACAGAGATATCTAAACGGATAAAACCTGTAAATTATGTTTACCTTAGTATGTTTTACACAAGAAAACACCATAGATAGTAAATCATAGAATAAAAGTTCCAAGTACGTACAAAATCATGAATTCAGAGAAAGGACTACTTATTATAAGGTGGTGTACTTATGTGTAAAACAATTAAATAAAGTAGATATCTGTTTGTAAACCCAACAAAAGGTGTAAAAGGGTAAAATTTATTAAGACAATATTTGTAAAAACATGTTGAAAAATTCACCTGTACACGAAAATAAGCAGAACTTATCTGTGTTCACCTTAACGACTCAATATACCATTGAGATACAAATTGAAAATCTCTTTTACTCTTTATCAAAATGTCTTAAAAATATAAAAATGTAGGAGTGGGGATATGCGATAAAGGAAACAAAAAGTAATATCGGTAAGACTCACCTACACTTCACCACAAAGTACTAAGATTAAACGGAAAGGGATCACTGACCACTAATACTCGTATAAAGTACACGAATAACTGGTATATGTATAGAAACCTCTTTACAGATAAATTTAAGAATAAGTAAAAATAAATCTAATAATTAGACAAGTAAAAGTTCTATATCAAGAAATATATAAGGTATATACAGGGAACAGTATATATAGTAGATTTTATAAAAGAAAGTAAGACTCTCCGACAGAAAGTTTAAGTACTAGTACGGTAAACTTAATAAAAAAAAAAGTTTAAAACTACTTCACGTTGAATAACAAGAAGAGTAATTAGTGAAAACGAAAAACATAGTACAGATTCTTTCGTAACGGATTTAATATTAAAAGTAGACATAAAGAAAATGTAATGTATCAAATTGGAAAATATAAATCCATATACTAAGTGAAAATCAATTAAAGATGTTTATCACACTCCATTCCAGGTTGAAGTAAGGAAGCACACGACTGGGTCGAAATAAATAACTTTTCTAATAAGAAAAGATTAACCTAACAGAACCGGGAAAGAAAACTTTTAGTTACCTGACGTTTATAATCCCTAATAAAAACCTGTGAATTCAAATAGGAACAATAGGTCTGTATAAGAATACGGTCATGGTACGTCAGAGTTAATGACAATTTTACAGAAAAAATGTTTCAAAATAAAGAAATTCCTACTAACGTTTAATATTGATTAAATACTAAACATACATGAATAGTCCCTTTTAAGTTTCATAGACAGAGAGGTAAAAGATTTACCATCGAATAAGTAGACACTCCAGATTTTGAGACCCTTTATGACAAAGGTCCGTATGTTTAAGTACCGACATGGTAGGAACAGTTACGTTTTAGAGTCCACAAAGAATTTTTTCTAGTTCACTGGTAGGTGTCAAGAGAACTATGTAGTAACGCGTGGTGCACGAGGACTCTGACTTCGTCTCAAACTGATTCAACGGTTTTAAAAGTGAAATATGAGTAGTCGACGTAAATCTAAAGGTAGGAAAGTCCCTCATTTTGGTGAGTCCTGGTGTCTCTTTTGTAGTCTCTCTATTGTTCTTGTAGAGAAACTATTCGTCGGTGTACACTGGCGTCTTGCCGGTGAAACGATAACGTCTTCTCTTTGTTTCGTTTGAAGTTACGGAAGAAATTACGGACGACAGTCAAAAGAGTTACCAATACTGACTTTAATGGAGACTATACAAGTCTCTCCACCCATCTTACTGTACTTGTGTCTGTATTTTCTCCGAATCTTACCTGTACTTTATAAAAATAGAATCGAAAAGATCTTATATGGACAATGAGTTTTTAACTTCCTATCTGAAACCACTGTGGAATTTACGTAAACTTAATATGAAACAGAATGTTTTAAGGGAAACTTACTTGTTAAATCACGGTTCAATGAAAAACATCTTTATGAAAACAATACTTATCGACTGTTGAAATTTCCTTAGATTAATTAGGGTCCAATATTGACGTTTACTTTACAAAGGTGGAGTCACCTAAAATGGATCATTTTTATAAATTTTATTTATTTATCAGAGAACCCATACTAAAGACTTAAGTCTTAATTGGTGGGAGGTGGGGATGTTTGTCGACTTTCAGAAACTAATTTTCAGACAAGAGAACGATGGTCATATAACAAATTGTGAAATTTTTAATTTTTTCATTTATAAATCTTTAATAATTGAATGCAAAGACTTTCTAACTTTTGAGCGACACCTAGAGGTAAGAGTTACCGTATACAATAACCCAGAGGGAGAGCTAGTCAACGGAAGTCTCTCTTTCGTATTTAAATTAATAGTTCATTGACTATACCGAAGAGAAGTCATGTCATATTACATCTATGATCTTTGAACTTTGATTATCGTGTTTTCTAGGTACTATGGAATATCTTATTTCTGATTTTATACACGGTTACTAATGTACATTTATGGTCTAGGGTCGTAAAGATGGTAAGAAAAAGTAGACTTTGGACGTTGTCACTTATTCTTATTGTAGAGGACTTATATATATATTAGAATAGTCCACCCCTTTATATCATTACTAAAGGTATCTCATATAAATTAAAATATACTTATTAAGTTTGTTTATACAATCTAAGATGTATTTACAAACGTAACAGTTTTGTTGAATTATGTGAAAGTAAAAAGAGAAAAAGACGAGTTTTATATAACAGATATTTTGAAATACCAATTCTAAAGACTTTGACCTCAGTCTCTCGAACTTTAATTTTTGACCCGAGGTCAACGATTAACACACTAGTAAAGAGTCAAAGAAGTAAACATTTTACTTTTGATATTATTATGTTTTCAATTATCTACAACTCTCCCAATTCACTTTATTAGACACAATTTTGTGTATCTGATTGTAGACCGTGTAACAAAGTCATTTATAATTGGAAAAAAAGGGAAGAATTCAGTATCTTTTGTTTTAGATGTCGAAGACGGAAACTCAAGAATCAAAGAGAATGGGTTTTATTTCTATATATAAGATATAACACCGTGACCTTAGACCCTAAAACGGTGGATTTTATAGGTTATTAAAGGAAAAGTTACTAGGTAATATAGGGGAATATCTTCTCCCCACTTATTTCTTTAACCCTACTATATTCTCCTTATATTCTCCCTAGACGGATTCATACTGGAGTTCTCCTCTCCTTGATGATAAATAAATACAATCAACTAACCGTCTAAGGTTAGAGAGACTGTCCATCCGTGACGAGATCTTAAACGTCCTGGATCTTTCACCCCAAGATACCCCAGGAAAGTTTCTGGTCTGTGGTTGATAGGGTCGGTACTCTCCGACTCATACTTTAGGGTAAAGACCTGGTTGTCCCTCGTGACAAAGATGTCCATCTAGTCTACCGAATCTGTCTAAAGTCCCAGGACCAGTAGCCTGTCTGGATAGTCGATAGTGTTGTCTACCTACCGGTCTTTGGAGACCCTGGTGTGTTTAAGGTCTCAAGTTCCCGTTGACTTATTATTAGACACTTACACACACACACAGTCATCGAGTCAACACAACTTGAGAAACACTGAGGTATCTGACATCGGACGGTCCGAGGAGACCAAGTAACCTAAAAGGTCCGTTCTTATAACCTTACCAAACAGTAAAGGAGGAGGTCCCCTAGAAGGACTGGGTCCCTATCTTGGTAAAGAGATCATAAATGACTCACGTCCCGAAACACCTGCTTCGAAACATCTTTCTTTCTTTCACTTCGACGAGTCAGCACAGACTGAGAAACACTGGGGTACCGAGGAGGTATCTCGGGGTACCGAGCAGGTACCCTAAAAGGTCCGTTCTCATGACCTCACCCGACGGCAAAGGAAGAGGTCCCCTAGAAAGGTTGGGTCCCTAGTTTGGGTCCAGAGGGTGTTACGTCTGTCGGTGGTAGACCACCGAGTCTACCACCGAGTCTCGAAACATCTTAATCAATTTTTATAGTGGAACCATTTTGTGAAGGAAACGTACTGAAAGTATTGCGGTATAGAAGGACGAAAATTAAGATGGAATAGTCAATGATGGATAAAAGAAAGTGACCAAAAAGGAGTAGATATTCTGTATTAATGTAACCTACGAGGTGTCCAAATAAGAACCTGGAGTGAATGTAACAGTGAAGTAGGTTGACAACTCGAAATTTTAATAGAGATACGTCTTCTGAGTGTATAGATATTTGGTCGGGACAGAAGACTTAAAATCTGGATAAAGGTCAACGGACAAACCTAGGGTTATCTAGTTGATATTCGATTCAAGTCAGGTCAACGAGTCAACACAGACTGAGAAACGTTGGGGTACCTGACGTCGTGTGGTCCGGAGGGACAGGTATCGGTTGGGGGTCTCAAATGAGATGGAGTACAGGTAACTCAGTCACTACGGTAGGTTGGTAGAGTAGGAGATGGCGGGGGAAGAGGAGGGTGGAAGTTAGAAAGGGTCGTGGTCCCAGAAAAGTTTACTCAGTCAAGAAACGTAGTCCATCGGTTTCATAAACTCAAAGTCGAAGTCGTAGTCAGGAAGGTTACTTATAAGACCTGACTAAAGGAAATCCTAACTGACCAACCTAGAGGAACGTCAGGTTCCCTGAGAGTTCTCAAAAGAGGTTGTAGTGTCAGGTTTCCGTAGTTAATAAGTCACGAGTCGAAAAAATCTTAGGTTGAGGGTGTAGGTATATACTGATGAGCTTTTTGGTATCCAAATTGATCTACCTGGAAACAACCGTTTCCATTACAGAGACAAAAAATTATACGACAGATCCAACCAGTATTGAAACGAAGGTTCCTCGTTCGTAGAAAATTAAAGTCCGACATCAGTGATAGACGTCACTAAAACCTCAGGGGGTTTTATTTCAGACAGTGATAAAGATGACAAAGGGGTAAATAAACGGTACTACACCACCCTGGTCTACGGTATTAGAAAGAAAAGACTCACAACTCGAAATTCAGTTGAAAAATGAGAGGAGAAAGTGAAAGTAGTTCTCCGAGAAATCAAAGAGAAACGAAATACGGTATTCCCACCACAGTAGACGTATAGACTCCAATAACTATGGAAGAGGGTCGTTATAACTAAGGTAGGACACGAAGTAGATCAGGTCGTAAAGAGTACTACATGAGACATATATTCAATTTATTCGTCCCACTGTTATATGGCGGAACTGCATGAGGAAAGGGTTAAACCTTGGTCCGACAACGAGGTACAGGTCAAGATTGACAACGAAGGACTGGACGTATGTCTAAAGAGTTCTCCGTCCAGTCCACCAGACCATAAGGGTAGAGAACTTCTTAAAAGGACAAACAACACTAGGTGTGTCAGTTTCTCAAATCGTATCAGTTATTTCGTCTTCATCTGCCATCCACGACTTCACCGTGACCTTCCTGATACTTCGCTATTGGGTACAGGTCCCCGTTTCCTCTTCGGGGTCGTTCTACCGTACTCCCCGTTTTAGTGTAAATCTTAGTTTGGGCTGTGGGTGGTCCCTGTAAGTGTGTTTGGAACACGTGTGGTCGTGGGTGTCTGGGGTGTCTTTGACTCTGTCTTGACACAAACTCACAGAGGACTCCTCCATGCCCAGTCGTCACCTAACCGCGTCCCCATCCCCGAGACTGACGTCATCTGGACCCATACCCTATTCGGGAGAACCTCCTCCATCGGTAATTGGGGTGGTATCTCGACGGTCTTGAATGTGTCCTGACCCCTTTATTTGAGAATCTCCCGTGTGTCTGAGAACCTTGAAACACGTGTGGTCCTGGGTCCTCTTTGCTCGGTACTAAGGTGTTCTCTGACTGGGTCTGAACGGACACTCACAGATCCTTAGAGATCGTCCCCGTACCCAACCGTCACCGGACGACGTCCCAAGTCCTGTGATTCATATCGTCACACAACGACCCTGGAAAACTTCCTCCAGCTGTAATAGAAGTAATGGAGGTGGTATCAAACGAGAGTCCAGTTTATTGTCCCTCCCTTGTGTCGGGAGGGGTAGTTGTCTTTTAACATAATTTCTAAATGACTCGTACCGGGGCGGGTAGTCTTATTCTGGGTCAAAGAGGGAGTCAGTCAGAGAGGGTAGTCCTTCGAAGGTATTCGGAGAATAGGAAGAAGTAGTCTCCTGTCTGACTTTTGGTGTTAGTGTCTTTTGATTGGTTAGACTAGTGTGTCTGGTGTCGAAACAGATTGAGTTACTTTGATACTCGGTTCGGAGTATCCCGGTGGGTTGTACCTGTCCAATACCACCTCTCAAGACTGTTTTACACCAGGTAACCTCTTCCCTTACCGTTTGGTGAAGTCATAAGAACGGAACTCTTGGGTGACCTGTACTTTATATCTGTGTGGGTTAAATTTTACAATTTTAGGGGTTGGGACTAGAGAGACGATGAGAGGGTGACGACGAAAGTTAGAAGTAATAGAGTCATTTATCGTCATTGATGTTGAAAGATGGTGAACTGGAATTGACTTGTAAGAATTAGGGATTACGTTGGGTAGCCGTTTAGGGTGACCCAGACATAAATTTTATAGACGTCATAGACCGACAGAGACTTGAAGTTTATGGTAGAGGGATTGCCTAAATTCATTATTAGTAGACTGACCACGAGGACAGAAGAGGGAACATGGAAGTAGTATAGAGTAAAATTAATTCGTCTGTTACACTGGTAAAAAGGGTCCAGTTCTAAGATAAAATAAAAATTATTACAATAAATTAATAATACGTAATAATGTCTGTGTGTGAGTGTCTGTGTGTCTTTTACCTTATGTTATTTTATCGTTTTATGTTACTTTGTTATTCGACGAATATCATAGAAACTTTATAAGGTCAATTTAAATTTAGATTTTAAAATTTTAAGTAATTTAATTAATATTACGTTCACATTCATATCTCTGATTCTTTCTTTTATTTGTATATGTGCGTCAGTCACCCTAACTATCGTATACTAACTATAAAGGGGAAACCAAAACCAAGAAAGGGTCTATATATGATCACTCTTTCTATTTTACCTTAATGTTTACTGTGAATTGAAGGAGTTCTTTGTGTCTTAATTCGACATAGACCTCTATATAAAATGGTGATTTTTCAAGTGTGATTTACAAAAGACAACAAAAGGAGAAAGTCAGGTAGTAAAAATGGATAGTGTAACAATGTCTAAATAATTACAGAGAAACAAAAACAATATACCAACAATATCAAAAACTCTCTGTTAAATAATATAACACAAAAGTATTTTCGGTCTTATTTGTCTAAGACTTCATTCTATTGAAACACGTTTGTTAAAATTCAGGTTTAATTACAATTTGAAACGAAGATTACATAGTCTGACACTTACAACATAATGAAACAAATATATTTAGTAATAAAACAATTCAATCAGTTCATTGTCTCCTTAAGGATGTCTTGAGAGTCACAATAAAAAAGTCGGTTTAATTACTGAAAGTTAGGGACTCCATGACACCTTATAAAGAAGTCAATACAAACTGATACTCGGTCAATAAACGGATAAAGTAAGTATACACTCCGACACGGAAATAACCTTTGAAACTTTTGGGTCCTAAATCTTCTTCTAGGAATAAACTAACAAAAGAAGAAGAATGGGAGAATCAGTTAGGAAACGATAACAAAGTCCTAGACACCGTTTGTCTTATCATTAATACCTCCTAAGTATTTAAGAATCAGTCGATTTGTTCCCCCTCACCACGATAGACCTAGACTTAACACTTTATATAGGTAATGAAGACAATCGTAAAAAATTTTATGATACATCAAATGGTACAATTTGATGGTACTACAACCGTAGATACATGGTTGTAGTTTCACCTCTTTATTACTTATTATTAAGTTTTTAGTCGTCTTTGTTAATAAGACTCTCCTAATTCTAAACTATTACATGTATATACACCAGATTGTATATAAAGATTTTTGTAAATTTTTACATATTCAGATTGGTTGGAAGAGATCTGAAGGGATCTCGAGTCTATCATTTCTTGAACGGAGGTTACGTCCTCTGGGTTCAGGGTAGAGACCCAGTTCTTCTGGGGGACCTCTTCCCTTACCGATGGGTGAAGTTGTAAGAACGGACCTCTTAAGGCACCTGTCTCCTCAGATCGCCCGATGTCAGGTGTCCCAGTATTACTCAGTCTGTGCTCATTTACTGATTACGTGTAGTGTAGTGTGTCGGTCGGAAGAGATGTACTACTTGTTTTTAAATATATACTATACCTTATCACTTAGGACTGTAATCTTCAACGACTGATGAATAATATTATAGTCTTTAATATAAACGTACGGAAAAAAGTAAATTCGGTACGTTATTAGAATATCCGTTTACCTGTTACGGTTTCTGAAGTTAATATAATGAGAAAGAGAGTAGTAAGGTTAATCCCAAGAAATATTAATTAGTCTTCTATAAAAAATAAATAAATCTCTATTATCACTGATAAAGTAGAAATTTTTCCTCTAAGAGGATAATCAATTATAAAAGGTATTATATTGTCTATCCTTAATCGGAATCGTGTTTTGTAAAGGATACGGAAACAAAAACTAGTTAGTTAAGGTTTTGCTCAGGAAGTAAGTTCTAGATTCTCCTCATACTATCGTCAGTAGAAGGGACCCAAATAGTATCTCAAAAACCCACCCGAGACCTCGGTCCTTGGACCCAAAGTCGTAAGTGACATGATAACAGAGAATCCGTTCTGTGGATTGAAGTTTTGTTTCGATTACTATTGTAATTGTTATGTACGAACGATTGAACAAAGTCAAAACAGACTGAGAAACACTAGGGGACCTGACATTCGGGTGATCCGAAGACACAGGTACCCTCAGAGGTCCGTTCTGATGACCTCACCCAACGGTACGGGAGGAGGTCCCTTAACAAGACTGGGTCCCTAGATTGTGTACAGAGAATATAGAGGACGTGACGGTCCACCCAAGAAATGGTAATCGTGGTGGACCATTCGGGGTTGTGATTGTTATAAGTGTTACAAGTCTTTTATAAATAACTTGTCGATGTGACATAAGTCGTGACCTTGAAGTTGTTCTTGGTGTGTTTTTACGAAGGAAATACGTCAAATGTTTATCACTCCCTCTGTCTCTTTTTTCTTTTTTTTTAGTTACATGTCCATAAATATATGTTATATAATATATTAATGTATAAATATATACGTTATATAGTCTAACATTATGTATTAAATATATATATTAATTGTATATACATATATTATATCAAAAGTTTAGGTACACTCACGATATTTTTATATTTTAGTAAGTCCTTCCTGTATACCCTTCCGCCTCACTTTACATGTGAATGTAACTCCAAAAGTCCTTTCGGTAATCTTTTTTTACACTTTTAAACCGTTGTGAACATTTTCCACTCTCTCGATAAGTACGCCCCTTCCAGGGAGGTTCTTATCTCATCTCGTTAAATCTTCTGGAGTCCACCTATGTCCGGATTACTCAAACACTTTCTCGTTCGTTCACCTTCCGAATGAGGACAAAACAACTGGAGTCCATTCGTTGGGCTCAATAAATTGGACCTATCGATCGTTCATTGCCTCAAGTCAATCTCCAAACGACTGTACACAAATTGTCGTACACTTGATTTTATTTCGATGGAAAAGAGATAAAAAGGAACTGTTTCTTATAGAAATTTCAACTTCGTTAAAAAGAAAGATCAGAAGAGTCATCTAATGAGTGACGCATATTTAAGTTCAGCGGGTAAAAAGTCTTCGTGGTTGTCTTTGGGTTGTTCTAAATAGAGTTATTCGTTACACGAATCTGTGTCCTTCTGTCCTTAAAACTTTTTCTTTCGTATAGAGATTTGAAGACAAGTATAATTCTACTTGTGTTGGGAATCATGGTAAACTATCTCATGTGAACTACGAGTGTCTTACTAAAATGTGTAAAGTGTCCTGTAATTCCGTTTCGTGGACGGGAATCCCAAAAATTTTATTTATTTTAGTTGTCTGAATCTACCAGAAAAGAAAAGTACAAATCCGTTTGTTCAGGACTAAATACAATAATTTAACGAACTCTCGTCATTGACTTCGAAAGTCAAGTCCTGTCGGCACAAAGGTTTTTACATACACGTTTAGAACCCTAATTTAACAACCAGGAAATTGTTTTATTTCATTGTAACAAATACTTGTATAAAGTTATACTGAATGTGAAGTGTAAAAATACAGCTCAAAACAGTAAATACTAAAACTATTTTTAAACCAAATATTCAAGTAAATACATTCTCTCAGTCAAATAAACTAAATTTTAATTTATTATACTTAATATACGTTATGTCGTATAGACTTTGAAATTTTACGTCGATTAGATCTTACTGTGACACTCATACTAGTATGGAATTCTCACAAGTGGGACGGGTGGATGACATGAAATAAATCGATGAAGTTAGTGACAGGGAGAAAGGATATACTGATAATTGTGAAAGAGGAGTCCAGAGGTTGAATAGGATGGTGTAGAAATAAAAGAAGACTAATGGGATTAATATCAAAGTGACTCTTTTAACTTCGTTAAAAGACGTTTAAGAAGATTAAAGTATATACGTGTAATATATATATATATATATATAAAGTATGTATAGTAGGACATTGGTGTACGATATAGTAAGGAGGATAATGACTTTTACAAGGTAGACTAGTCCAAAGGGGCCACCGAGTCACCATTTCTTAGACGGACGGTTACGTCCTCTACGACCTAGTTAGGGACCGAACTCCGCTAGGGGATCTCTTCCTTTACCGTTGGGTTAGGTCGTAATAACGGGTTGTTGTCTTCTTAGGTCGCACGATGTCAGGTACCCCTGTGTTTCTCAGACTATTCAGAATCACTAACTCGTAGGTATGAGACTAGAGGGAGAATCCCTTTTTAAAACCCTCAAAACGAAAGATGAAAAAGATTTAACAAGAGTAGGAGAGATTTTGTCCCCGAAGGGACCCGAGTCTACCATTTCTTAGACGGACGTTACACCCTCTGGGTCCAAGTTAGGGACCCAGCCTTTATAGGGGACCTCTTCCCTTATCGTTGGGTGAGGTTATAAGAACGGACCTCTCAAGGTACCTGTCTCCTTGGACCGTCCGATGTCAGGTACCCCAGTGTTTCTAAACCTGTACTAACTCGCTCATTGAGAAAGTGTGTACAAGGGATTTTGGAGAAGTTAATATGGAAATTGGGAGGGAATTAATGACGTGACTTTGAGGAGAAAAGTTGTAGTAGTTTATTTAAGTAATGATCGTTTAAGTGACTAGTTAAGTGTTAGGAACTAAACGAACAAAGAATCAAAACAAATGAATTAAAAGTAAACTAGACTGTCATCATAATCTGTGTTGACTAAAGAGTGAAGAACTATGTGAAAAAAGGGAATTAAAGGTCTGTGTACAAAAAGACCTAGAGATAAGAACCAGGAGAATAGGAGTCTTTGAATTTTAGTTAGAAACTTACAGAATATGTAAGTGAGGGAATTCTTGGAGTACGTTAGAGTTTCAAAATGTACCATAAATTTTTCGAGTTCTGAAGTTTACATATAAACATCAGGTATGGAAAAGAGATTTTAGTGTGAGTTGACGAATGAATTATCGAAATTAATCTACGGTTTTCTGTAAGTTTAAATTGTACTGGTTTAAAGAACCTGTAAGAAAACTAAGACGACTTGCCTTTTAATTGGGAAGATAATTATGAAGGAGTACGATATATAATTGTAGGTAACAATTCAGAAGAAAGATGTAGGTCAGTGGTTACTTAGGACATCAAAGATGGTCCGTTTTATATCGTTACAGTTTTCGAGTAAAGTAATAAAGGTTTTTATTGTGTGTATACACATCGTACCGACATCAAATACACACTTATATATTTGTATATGTATGTGTGTAAACACGAAGTTAATATATACTGGTACTATACTGAAGGGACCACCGAGTCTGCCATTTCGTAGACGGATGTTACGTCCTCTGAGTTCAAGTTAGGGACCCAGATCTTCTAAAGGACCTCTTCCTTCACTGTTGGGTGAGGTCATAAGAACGGACCTTTTATGGTACCTGTCACCTTAGACCATCCGATGTCAGGTCCCCCAGCGTTTCTCAGTCTGTACTGACTCGCTGAAGTGAAAGTGAAAGAGAAAAGTCCTATACTACCTTTTTTTATAGTTCTGTGTCTAGTCAATTTTACTCAATATACTAGACCTTCACGGTTTCTCGATTAACCCCATTTCTTTTGTCTCTTACTCTTTATTTCGGTTTTATCTTTTTTAAAAAATATTCGACGTATTTTTCTTTGATTACATTACACATCTATACTAACGTGAATACTTATATGTGTATAATTAATATGTTTAGTTAGTTTTGTTTCTTTTTCCTTCGTATTTATAGACCCCGAAAAGGTGAACGACAAAAATAGTGGATAAAAATGAGTGTTTCCACTGGAGACTAAATTTTAGTGGGTCGTGTATGTCAAATTCAATCCCCTTAATCTCACCGTTAGTTTAAAATGACCAGACAGATAAAACAATAGTTTTAATTTTGACTTGATGAAAATACAACTCTATCCACCATCCTTTATTTCGACAAAGTTTCGACTAAAAATAACAATTTATTAAGACGGAGATACAAACGTTCTACAAAGAAAAAATTAATAAAAAACTGACACGACCCAGAAACAAAGACCCAGAAACACGACCCAGAAACAAAGACGTATCTGAAAAGAGATCAACGTCGTTCGTTCCCGAGGAGAGACGACGTCACACACCCAAAGAGTAACACCACCGAAGAGAACGACGCCTCGAGTCCGAGAGCCCGAACGTGAAGTCACCAACACCGTAAGTCCGAGTTGTCAACGTCACCTGTCAGAAGCTACGAGACACCGTGCACCCTAGAAGGACCTAGTCCCTAGTTTAGACCCGTAACAATCCACCTAAGAAATGGTGACTCAGTGGTCCCTTCGGGATTTTGTAAAGAATTGCACTTGAAAAAATTTGATAAAAAAAAAGAAGAAAACAAACACACTCCGTCCACACACTCAACTCTTGTATCTTTGTACATTTGACAAAAAGAAATGAAAAAATTTTTGACAATACCCGAAAACACTTAGGTACCCTTTATCTTTCATAAGTTTTGATCTTGTTCTCTATAACGTAAGAAGTCAAAAGAATTCATTGATAAGATTACGTTTACAAGAAAAAAAAATTGGATTTTATTAATAAAAAATCGAGATTTAGTTGGTCAAGGACCATCAATCCGTATCTTAGTAGTAGTTGTGAAGAGTTGTACTTAACCCAGAAGACAACAAAGAAGATCTTTTAACTGTGGATATTCGACAAATAACTCATATGGAATCATTGTGACAAAAACAAGGATAAATAGTTTTGAAGTCCTTTTGTTATCGTATATATTTGAATTCGAAATTAGTTGTTATCAATGGTCATACACTTCGTTGTCGAAGTTCTGTACGTTATTTGAGACTCCAAATAAATTCTTTGTCGTGTCACTGAGTAAATAACGGTTCGATGATTTCCATCACGACTAATGACGATAATTTTATGGTCACCGAAAGTTTATAAACGGGTTTGGTCATAAGGTGTAAGTAAAGGCCTAAAGTTTCATCAGAAAAATTTAAATTGAAAATCCTTCTCGTTTAACCAATGAAGACCAATTAATTTTCCTTTTTATTCTTCGGTTGTTTGTTTGTCTGTTTGTTTTGGGACGAAATAGTTCGTCTAAATCTTTAACGTTTGAAAAGAAACCTAGTATGTTATCAGAGGACCTTACTTCATTTACTTTTAGTGAAAGATGATATCAGAATTTGATAACAATTTTTTAACAGATGTTTTTGTTCAACTACTTATATCCAGCAGTGGAAAAGGTGTTTAAGTTAATTTTCTCCGGTTGACTGACAATAGATCTATCAGGAGGTACCGAAATCCTTCTCTGTACTATCTTTATTCACATTTCTAATCTTTATGTCAACATTTATCCCTGATTTACAGTTGAACTTTACAGAGAACTAGTCTGGACCGAAGTATTGATGTGTGTTGCGAAAATACGAACAGGTATTTTAAGGTAATTTCTATTTCTAGAGTATAAGACGGAATAACGAAACCACTTGTATAAGGAGATTCAGTCACAAAAGGTCAGAGTTGTGATGATTCTAGCATCCGACCAATTAAGACGTAATGAGATGGTGACTGTAGAATCAAATCTTTTGGTGTCGTCATTTGGTAAACATTTCCGTATTTTAATAACCTTGGTGGGGGTGTTTTTTTTTTTTTTTTTAGAGATCTCCTTTACAATTTTACTTAGAAGAACTTTAAACAGATTTATATATGTTCGTCAAATTTTTTTTTCAAAATTATAAAACCCTTAAAGATTCCCTAGACATACATGATGTAAAGTAGTGTAGTGGGAGAAAAGAAAGTCTTCTGAGAGGTAAGTAAATGAAGGGAAATTAAGTAGAATTCTGACATAATAGGGTTCAGAAGTAAAGTCTAAATTAGTTCTTATTTTACTAACAAAACAGTGGAGAGACAGGATTATTGTCCGACAGACTTTTATTTCAGATATGTCTCGATAGGTTGTCTTTCTCCCCGTTTTTATGACTACTGGAAAAAGACTTTGGAACCAAGTCCGGAAGGAACTTTAGTCTAGGTGGACCGTGAGTTGTCTACAAATACCTATCGTATCATATACAAGGTTCGTGACAAGATCGATGACTCCTATGTCATCACTTATTTTATCTCAGACAGTGACACTTGGATTACGTTGTAAACCGTGTCATTGTTTTATGTATTCTCCCGTGGATCCCGTTTTCGTTCCTCCCATTTCAACCATACTTCGTGTCATTCTATCAATAAAAATAAAAGATATTAATCCAGGTCCTTCTGGTAAAACTATTCCTTCTTCGTCCGTCTTTGTATGTCCTTCCCTTTTTTTATACGTCCTTCCCTTTTCTCTTGAAGTCTGTTATCTTTATAATTCACTTACCTAGGACTCCGTCCTCAGTCCGTCACACGTTCCTCCAGCTACTCCGGTCTAATCTTAACGACTCTACTACTCTTCATCCCCTAGTCTAGTCCATCCACAGTATCCCTGTAACAGAAATTAAGATCCACTGAACCCATAGGTGACCTCCTACAAGTGTTTCTTCACTTGGATAAAATACATCAAAAAGTTTATTAATGAGACTGAAAACGTACTCATTATCTGGTTTCTCCCCACTCTAATTTTAGGTCATCTTTAGACAACATTATTAGACCCGTTTTAAACAACCACTGATCATAATCCTTCCGTTACCGTGGGGTGAGGTAATGAGAACGGACCTTTTAGGGTATCTGTCTCCTCGGACCATCCGACGTCAGGTACCCCAGAGATTCTCAGCCGGTACCGACTCGCTGAAGGGAAAGTGAAAAGTGAAAGTACGTGACCTCTTCCGTTACCTTTGGGTGAGGTCACAAGAACGGACCTCTTAGGGTCCCTACCCCCTCGGACCACCCGACGGCAGATACCCCAGCGTGTCTCAGTCTGTGCTGACTTCGCTGAATCGTCGTCGTCGTCGTCGTCATAGTCTTTGTTTCGTCATTCTCACCATTCTTTATCACTTTACTCTATAAAATCATAACTAACCTATCTTCTCTACCTATACCTCTTTCTCTTTTTAGTCTCTACTAAACTTCCCAAAACCGGACTCCAGAATCTGTAGACTCCAAAGTTAAATGATTCTTTCCCTTTTTACTTTCTCCTAGTTAATAAACGAACCTTAATCCCCCTCATTCATGTTCCACAACTCATGTCTTACGTAATTAAAACTCTACGACACTGTCGTCACACTATACGGAGGGTTAAAGGGTAAGTTTCTTTATTATAAGGTGATATACAACCTTTACAACGGATGTCTCTCCGGAAGATAAGTCTCTTCCGGAAATAAATGAAAAAAAAAATTATTTCACTTTTACTAAATGTTACGACACAATTAAAGACGGCTGTCGTTTTACTAACAATGTGTGTACGTATGTGTGTTCTTTTTGTATATTTAGGCATGTATATAGACATATATATACGTACTGAAGGGAACTCCAAGTCACCTTTCTTTAGAAGGTCGATTGTATCCTCTACACCCGAGCTAGGGACCCAGTCCTTCCAGGGGACCTCTTCCCTTATCGATGGGTGAGGGTCATGAAAACGGACCCTTTAAGATACCTGTTTCTTCGGACCACCCGATGTCAGGTACCCCAGTGTTTTCTCAACTTGTGTTGTATCATTGATTTGTTATTGTTACTTTTACACATACACGTATATTCACACAGAAAAAAAATAGAATAAAAGGTTCTTACGGGAAAAGACTTCTCTCGAAGGAACGGTTCCAGTTCAACGAAAGACTCCGTTTGACGTAGACTGAATGAGTTCGTGCAAATATTTTCTGGATGGAATTACATTTCCTGATAGAACCAAGATCTCGAAACATCCCTCAGTCAATAACACTGACGTAACTTCAAGTTTTAGAGGGATTTAAATTCAGACGAAAGAAAGAGGGGAAAGGTTTCCTCAACTAATGTTTTGTTAATGATTATTTGTAGAATGTTCCCTTTGCAATAGAGATTCAGACGAAGAGACCTTTGAGTCGGATTCTGTCTACGAACAAATTATAGGATATATATATATCCTATAATTTATATATATATTCTATAGTATATATACATATATCTCTGGAGTGTCAACCTGTACCCAGATCTCAAAATCTCGTCACTCGATTTGATCTCGATACTTAATATTAAATACTCGTATATTGTTAAATTTGGGTGATCTTGTGTACTCTAGTAGAATCTATAGACATGTATCTTTTTCTTCTCCACTTTCGAACTCGGAACTGTGTACGGCATAAAATTCTCAGTCCCTTTACTTCTCCTTGGTAGTTTTGTCTGACCCTATGTCGTCAGTCCTCTTAACCCCCTTTTAGGGTCCTCTGATAAAATGACCTTTAGTTTTATTCAAAAATGTATTATTACCTTTATAATTAAGATAGTGTAAAATAACTACCTATCTCATTCTACTCCTTAATAAACACTTTTACTCGTGACTCTGATGTTTTTCTCGGTAATAGAAACCTAACCACACTAATTTTAACACTAATTTTACTCCAGTTCTCTCTTATCTTTCCTTTACTGGTTCTGAAAGAGGTCCGTTTATGCCTATTGTACAAACTCTTAAAAAACGTCCCTTCCCTTTGTATCTTTATCTATTCCCCGATCTCATCAGATACCTCAGTTTCCGTAAAACAACAAGAACGAAACAGAAATTAAACCAATATATCATTGTATAAAAATACGACCACCTTTACTAGTCTATCTCAATTCTCTAAGAATACTACGTCGTTCAATTTTTATACTAAGGACTTGTCACAGGAACTCGTCCGGTCACACCTGTACTAGATCGTCTCACGAAAGTCCTAGTTGTGTCTCCCGCCGTGAATTCTCCATAACGCCAAAATAAAACGTGACCCGGAACGTTTGACATCGGGTAGGACTCACTATAAGTTTAGTACAAGGCAACTTGACACGGTAAGAAATTTCATCAATAACACCTAACACTGTTATGTTCTTTACAGCTTACTTAAAGAGGTGGTATTTTAAATCTCATCAAATCATTTTACATTTCACAACACGGTCCCACTAAATGATACACAACTTAGATTATCAAGAAAAAATTTTTCCGACGTAAGAAACGACAAAATGAAATAAAAAAAGATTATTAAATGAATTTACATAGGAAGTAATGTCTCCGAAATCTTCGTGACTATGTCATAAGTTCAATTCCTTTACCAACTCTATCCTTCCTCACAATGTAAAATTAACGTTCTAATTTTTGTCTTGTATCCTTATTCCACTTTTCTAACCATCTACCACACTAATCTCCAACAATTTCAGAAGTAGGTTCACAAACTACTTTTATACCTCATTCTCTCAATGGTTTTATTTCGACAAGAGGACCGGTCACTGAGACAGAGGTCCGACTTATTTTTGGTGTCTAGTAGACAGGGTGGACAGGGTGGTCGGTGTCGTGGAAACGAAATACCAGTCACCATAGTCTTTTTCTGATAAAGTAGACTAAGTAAATACAATGCAGTACTTGACGAAAGTTTTCTTGAACTATTATACCGGAATAAAGAATATGACATAGTTCAAAATATTCTATGGTCAGGAGAAACCCTCCCTTTAATCCATTAAAAATGAGTAAAGGATACATGTAATGAAAGACAATCTCTGACAAATTCAGTCTTTTTTTTCATTTCAGATTGAGATAGCTTTTATATTCAAGTTCAGTATTGGATGTAATATAAGACGTCTTTTAGAATGTATAAAAAATAGTACAAATAAATAAAGAATTTGATCCTTCCGTGTTTCTTTTTACTATCTTTTATTGACAAATTTATATATTCTGGACCGCGAGAGGAAAGGGAATGGAGGACTGTGAAGAGACCGAAATGCGGATACTCGTATAATAACAGATACCTTCTAAATGTCCTTCGATTCACTAAGAAACCCTTCTCCTTCTATGTATACACTTACGTCTTATGTAATTTTTTATGTAAAAGGAGTGAAAACCGTTGAAGCGTACGGATCTCTACTTTTTAGTAGGGATCTATTATGTGTATGGTATCAAAGTTCCTGTCGTTGGAAAAAAAACTTTGAATCTGTATAGTCTTGTAGACGAAATTTCCTCTTTTTAAACGTGATGTTTAGTATAAATTAAAAACATTTTCGACTAACGAACCGTAACTCTGTAGAGAAAGAGAGATTTTATATATAGAATGTTAGAGGATAGATAGATACATAGAAGTCATATTTGATATTTAATATGAACTTTAACCCATTAGTTATAGTCACAAGTTACATAAATTCGAAGACACTGTGAAAGAAAACTCTATTACAATTACCACTTTCTCAATAGACTTTAGATAATTATAATCCTCCTTTCTACTTTGTTACATAAAGGGTGATATACTTCATTTTTATGTCTCCTTTTACTTACTAAAATAAGGAGTGTGAACCGTTTTAGTCTCGTTGGATGATTTATCTTACAGAAAGTTATGTTCGACGTTACAGTTAGATATGTGACTGTACAATTACAAATTTTTTTCTCGAAGAAACTACTGTCTTTTCGTTTAGAGGTCTACTGTATAGGTTTTACTAGGGGTATTATATTTACTTTAACATATCCCAGATACTAAGTGTGTGTAAACCGACATTTTGTAAGTACTTAGTATTTAAGGATGTAGTAGAAGTCCCCTTTTATATAGGATAAAATATTCTTTATAAGCAGTTATTTTCCTTTTTTTTGAGAACTTTGAAGATCTTGTCAAGTTTCTATAGTCTTTTTGTTTATTTATAGAGAGTATACTACCTAATTAATTATACTTATTGTTATACTTTTAATTATACTTTTTATTATAATTATACTACATAATTACATCAGTAACACCACAAATCAACGATTTAGCACAGACTAATAAACACTGGGGTACCTGACATCAGGTGGTCCGAGGAGACAGGTACCTTAAAGGGTCCGTTCTTATGACCTCACCCAAAGGCAAAGGAAGAGGTCCCACAGAAGGACTGGGTCCCTGACTTGAGGCAGAGAGGACGTGAACGTCCGGCTAAGAAATGGTGACTCGGTGGTCCTTTCCGGACGACATACTACCGAACGTAAAGTGAGTAAAAAAGATCTTTACCTAATTAAGACGTCACTGTAATTCCGTCGCCCTTAAAAGGAAGTCCTTCTTTTTATATGATTAAGAAACTCCGTGTCTCAAATTCAAGATGTCGAAAGACTTTGATAAAAATTTTACTCATTTATTTTTTTTTTTTCTTTCTACCGTTCATTTATTTACGTACGACGTTCGACTTGTTTGTGGTGGAAAACGAATTGGTTCCTTAAAGTAATCATTTTACATATATATATATAAAAAGGAGTCTACTAGTCTCTACCGTCATAGAACGAAAGAGTACATGAAGTGTGGTGAAAGATCCAAAAAAGGACGATTCATACAGACTCGACAAAATGGACGAAAAGTCTGAAGTCCTTCCTCTTCGGCCCCGCCTCACCCCGCCCCACGACGTCCTTTACCGAGTTGTACGGTCTCCGGTAGTCTCTAGTGACTATTCACCTCGGTCTTCAAATTTCGTCACCGATTTAATTCAAAGAGGTCACAGTTGTCTGTAATGTATAAAAGGAAGTGAAAATATTTCTTAGTTCTTCATTGACGTTCTTTCATTTTAATTCCGACTAGTTCGTTGGAATCGTGTCTTTCTCACTAATCGGAACACCCATCTAAATGAGACGAGAATTCCCTTAACAAAAGTTCAGACCCATGTTGACTCTCTTTATTTACTTGAAGTCAGAGATCCTTTCCGTCTTATCTTATTACTTATTATCGTGTGTCGAAGATCTAGTCTTCTCTACCTTACGGGTGAGACGTTGTCCCGACACAAGTTGTAACCTTTTCAGTAACGAAACGACTCTGATATTTTCTACTCCTTCGAAAATTCACTAACCACATCAAAGACGGACTATTAACGTAAGTTAATCTTAATTACAACTACGATAATGATAATTACAACTGGAGAATTGGTGTATAGAGAACCCGAAAGATTCACAGTGACACAAGAGATTTTGTGTTTACTAGTAAGAAAGAGTTACCTTCTTGTTTGTTTTATTATTTCATTAACTTATATAAGGAACCTAATGTAGACAACGGTTCCGACAAAGGGATGTTGGGGGAACTTACCTTTAGTTAAAGAGAATAGATTCAAAGTCCTCCTTCGACGTTTCTCTTTTCAGTCTTGACAAGTCTCAGTCAATCGGGACTTTACGTCCTTCCGAGTGAAAGTCATCTGAAACTCAGAGTAATATACGAGTGACATTATGCAATCACACCATTAACTGTGTGGGTAATCACGGTCCTGTCAAAAGTTAACGGTACTGTTCACCTTTTCGGTGTGTTCCTGATTTTTCCTAATAACGGAGTCAAGGCCTAGGTTTGATGTGAGGATAAGAACCTATTTAACCCTTATAAGGAGGGTGAGAAAGGTCGGGGGAGGGAAAATGGAACTGGGAAGTTATATATTCCACCGAGACGAGTTTAACCGAACTCTTCAACTAAATTTTTGACTAAAGGGGAAGAGGTAAGAAACCAGTAACTTTTCGAACACTACAAGGTTAGAGTCGAAACAAAAGAAATAACCAATACAGTTAAGTTAACTTTTTTATTAGAGGAACCGGTTCTGTTCCCCAGATTCGACCTGATTCTGGGGTCGTACCTAGGTCTTCTGTTCAAACCATTATATATGTAATGACATATCAACTATAAAGTGACAAGATAGGTAATAAGGTTCACGGGTCATGGTAGAACAAGTGGAAATTTCAGAATTTAGATCAATTGACTTTTTCTTTTGTTTGTTTGTTTGTTTTTTTTCCGTCACAAACAAGAAGACCTCTAATCCTTATTTTTATTTTTCTTGATGAAAAAAAAAAAAAAAAAAACGTAAAATCCGTGACTAGATACGTTAGTTGTACGAATGTACGACAGAGTAAATTAGAGGCGAAACGATAGGTTTTCTGTTGTGAAGGGAGGACAAAGGGTTCGAGAATTTTAAGACAGAAAACTAATATAGTTTCTTATTCAATTAGGAATCAAGTACAACAGAAACTTGACACCACGACCTCTTCTGAGGACTCTTAGGGAACCTGTCGTTCCTCTAGTTTGGTCAGTTAGAATTCCCTTTAGTTGGGACTTATGAGTAACCTTTCTGACCTACGACTTTGACTTTGAGGTCATAAAACCAGTAGACTATATTTCTCAAGTGAGTTGTCTTTTCAGGGACTACGACCCTTTCCAACTCCCATCTTACTCTTCTCCCGTAGTCTCCTACTCTGCCAACCTGTCGTAGTGGTTATGTTACTTCCACTTGAACCCGTTTGAGACCCTCTACCACTCCCTGTCCCTCCGGACCTCACGACGGTAGGTACCCCAGCGTTTCTCAACCTGTACTGACCCACTGACTTGTTGTTGTCGTTACATAACTGAATTATGTGTGTGTGTATATACATACTTGATATGGAATTATTGATTATAGCGAGGACAAAAGTTGATCAATTACACTCTGAGTCTTGTCTATTGTCTCTTAAAACTGTATCGAATTAATTTACTGAGGATAAAATTAAATTATATGAAGTAAAATTCTCACGTTTTATAAAAAATGAAAAAAATAAAAAATCTATAAGTGTAAATAAATTTGTATTACCTGAAAAACAATTAAACGAGAGGACAAAGTAAACAAAAATAATAAAAAATAAAAAATTATGTTTAAATAAATAAAATAAACCTCCAATTAATGAAATGTTATAACATAACTAAAACGATATGTAGTTGTACTTAGGTGGTGTCCATATGTGCACGAGGGACAGGTACCATGAGTTAACATATAATATTCCCAGTCTTAGGAAAAGGGGAGGAATTTTTCATTAATTTTATAAATATTCCGATGTACACTGAAGAGACATATATAAAAAAACAAAAGATTAAAGTAAAAACAAATATAAAATACTTTTTTTGAAAATTTTATATTTTTGGTAGAGTCAAATGGTCGGTATATCCGATGAAACGGGTCTCCGACAAAACAGTCAGACACGAGGTGATATAGACAAGAAATAAAAACTTTTTTTAGTCGTGACCTTTTCATGACTTTTTTAGTCATAGTGAAGTTCAGTGAATAAAAAGATGGTGGTAAGTAAAAGTCTTCATTCAGGTACACATTTATTCTCTTAATCATCGTTTTTTTTTTTTTCTGTCCCTATTTCTATAAAATTAGTTACTTGTTAACGCTCGTGAATAAAAGGAGATTAAAGTTTTGAAGTGGGAATGTCGTTGTATAACACACGTTTCTCCCTATATAGAAATGAGACAAAGGGTATATACAAACGTTTCCCATCAACTTGAAAGGACTTCCTGAAGGAATGGTTGTTATCCATTTACCTAGTAAACTAAGTTTTGAACAAGTATTGATTGTAGACAAGAGATGTCCGTCCACATTAGAATGACGACTTTTACCTATAAAACTAATAACATCTTCGTACCTTCCTTGACCCAAAAGGGAGAACTTATTGGTGTACAATCTTTGTTACAGTTCCGGAACTCTTATTATATGAAGTAGTGAAATGAGTGGATCATTACGTCCTCTCGTACTATTGATCTTTAGGTCCTCATTTTCCTCCGTCTAAGTCTCAACTACCGAAATTTACGGTTTACGATGTCCAGACGTGGAGGTACCATAGATGATTTATAAAAGAAGAGGACATGAAAGTAACATCCATGTTTTTAATTCTGAAGTAAAAAGAAATATAAGTCTTATTCCTTAGAATTAAGAACCCACCATTTAATTGACCAAAATAAAGAATGTCCGACGACAGTCCGATGACGTGACTAGTGAAGGTAAAGACCGTACATCGACTGAAGTAGTTATTACAGAGTTAATTTATATATTGAGAATGAATCTTTTTGACGGAGTAAAAATAACATACTACGTAAAAAGAAGTAAAATTTTGTTTAAAACCAAGACCCCTGAATCTTACTCCACTTACACTAGAGAATAAGTAAATAGAAGGAAAGTTTAAAGGAGATTACACCCTTATCTTTCCTATCTCTTCGTCGAGTCATAGAGTTATAATCTTTTTGTTTGTTGAGTCAGTTGTTTACCCGTCTTCTGGATTTGTCTGTAAGGAGGTTTCTTTTGTGTGTGTACCGGTTGTTCGTGTCCTTTTCTACGAGTAGCGAGTAATGACGACGACGATTCAGCGAAGTCAGCACAGGTTGAGACACGCTGGGGTATCTACCGTCGGGTGGTCCGAGGGGGCAGGGACCCTAGGAGGTCCGTTCCTGTGACCTCACCCAACGGCAACGGAAGAGGTTACGTACTTTCACTCTTCACTTTCACTCCAGCGAGTCAGCACAGGTTGAGAATCACTGGGGTACCTGACGCCGGGTGGTCCGAGGAGACGGGTACCCTAAAAGGTCCGTTCTCATGACCTCACCCCACGGTAACGGAAGAGGTTAGTAAGTAATGATCTCTTTATGTTTAGTTTTGATGTTACTTCGTTAGTTTTGACTGGATTAACCGGTCTGGTGTCAGTCTTACCTATATTAGTTTTTTTAGATGTTTGCTATTTACGACATCTCCGACACCTCTTTTCCCTCGGGAGGACGTGTCAACACCATTACATTTAACTATATCGGTGATACCTCTTGTTATACCTCTAAGGAAACTTTTTTATCCCTTTTTTTTGTTTTTTTGTTTTTATGATATACTGGGTCGTTAGGGTGAGGACCTGTTTATGGGACTCTTTTGGTTATAAGTTTTCTGTGTACTTGGGGTTACAAGTAACTTCGTGATATATGTTATCGGGCCTGTACCCTTGTTGGATATACAGGTAGTTTTCTACTTACCTGTTTCTTTCGTCATGTATATATGCTACCTTATAATAAGTCGGTGTTTTTCCTTGTTTAGACTCAGTCAACTTGACTCCCTTTTCTTGATCTCAGACAACGTGTGTCACTTTGTTCAGTCTTTCTCTTTTTATTTATGAAATATAATTTGTATATATACCTTAGATATTTTATCATGACTACTTGGACAGACGTACCGTTCTTATCTCTATGTCTGTATCTCTTACACGAATACCTGTGTTGTCCCCTTCCTGACCCCCCAGTTTAACTCTCTCATTGAAACTTTGGATATATAATGGTATACACTTTGTCTATCACCATTCAACGACATATTGTGCCCCTCAAGTTAGGTCACGAGATGCTGTTGGATCTCCCCACTACCCCCTCGTCCCACCCTCCCACTGATTTCTCCCTTTCTTATGAATACCAACTAAGTGTTAATACATGTCGTCTTTGGTTGTGTTGTAACATTTCGTTAATAGGAGGTTGATTTTTATTTATAAAAAAATTTTTTCTTTTGTACCTCTCCCTTTTATATGCCCCTCCCTTCACCCTCCCCTCAAGTCCTACCCCTTTTGCACATGTGGGTACCACCTAAGTGCAACTACATACCGTTTTGGTTATGTTATAACATTTCATTAATCGGAGGTTAATTTTATTTATTTAAATTTAATTTTTTTAATGGACATAACTCTAACGTTGTTTAATCACACCTTCCTTAAAATCCTTAGTCACTTGATTTTACCTCTCCTTACCCACTTAAATTAAGTTTACTGGTAATATGGATGATGACACCCGTTCTTTACCTCATCGGTAGTATCAGTTGTTTTCTCAGGTTTTGCGTCATGAACCTGCGTTAGAGTTTTTGTTGTCTTACTAAGGACAAGCAAAGTTTCCGTTCGGTAAGTTATAGCGTCATTAGGTTTAGACAAGGTTGGTGATTACGACTTCTTCGACTTCAGCTTGTAAAGATACTTCTAGATTTTCTGGAAGATCCTGGTTGTGGTTTTTTTTTTAGGAAATCTAGTATCCCCTGACTTTACGTCTCCATCCTTCAGTTCTCTATGAACCTCCTTGTCCGTTCAAACCGGAACCTCATGTTTTACTTCGTCCCATTTCCGATTGTCTAAAAACGGTTCTCTTACGTAATCAGTATCGTTTGTGGGAGAAGGTTGTTATGTTCTCTTCTGAGATGTGTACCTATAGTAGTATACCAGTTAGGACTTTAGTCTGACTAATATAACAAACGTCGGTTTCTACCTCTTCGACATATATCAGTCGTTTTTTTTTTTTTTTTTTTAGTCCTCGACTGACACCGAATCTAGTACTTGAGGAATAACGTTTTAAGTCTGAATTCAACTTCTTTCATCCCTTTTAGTGATCTAGTAAGTCTATACTGGATTTAGTTTATGGAATGCTAATGTATCATCTTCACTGTTTATCTAAGTTCCCTAATCTAAACTATCTGTCTCACTGACTTCTTAATACCTGCCTCCAAGTAATGTGACATATCCTCCACCACTAGTTTTGGTAGGAGTTCTTTTTCTTTACGTTTTTCCCTTTCACCAACGAACTCCTCCAAAATGTTTATCGACTCTTTTCTTCTCTTCGTTTTTCGTTTCCTCTTTTCCTTTCTATATAGGTAGATTTACGTCTCAAGGTTTCTTATCGTTCTTCTCTATTCTTCCGGAAGGATTCACTGGTTACGTTTCTTTATCTCCTTTAATTATCTTACCCTTTCTGATTTTTAGAGAAGTTCTCTTAATCTCTATGGTTCCCTTGTAAAGTACATTTCTACCCGTATTGTTTCCTATCTTTGTCATACCTGGATTGTCTTTGTCTTTATAAGTCTTCTCAACCGTTCTTATGTATTTTCTTAATATTTTTTTTTTTTTTTTTTTTTTTTTTGGAATTACTGGGTCTATTGGTACTACCACACTAGTGAGTGGATCTCAGTCCGTACGACCCTACGTTTCACTTCACCCGGAATCCTTCGTAGTGATACTTGTTTCGATTACCTCCACGACCTTAAGGTCAACTCGATAAAGTTTAGGATTCTACTACGACACTTTCACGACGTGAGTTATACGGTCGTTTAAACCTTTTGAGTCGTCACCGGTGTGTTGACTTTTTCCAATCAAAAGGAAGGTTAGGGTTTCTTCCCGTTACGGTTTCTTACGAATTTGATGACGTGTTAACGTAAATAAAGTGTTCGATCGTTTCATTACAAGTTTTAAGAGATTCGGTCCCAAGTTGACTCTTGAAAGTGTACAAGTTCGACTCAAATCTTTTCTGTCTCCTTTGTCTCTAGTTTAACAGTTGTAGACGAACTAGTATCTTTTTCGACCTTTTAAAGTATTTTTTAGATGTATACGAAGTAACTGACACGATTTCGGAAACTAACACACCTGGTGGAGTATGAACCTTTTTAGAATTTCTCTGGTCTGGTGGATGGTCTGGTGGAATGGACGGAGGACTCTTTAGATATACGTCCAGTTCTTCGTTGTCATTCTAGATCTGTAATTTGTCACCTGACTAAGGTTAAACCCTTTCCTTATATGGTTTCGACATATAACAGTGGGACGAATAAATTAAATATACGTCTAACACACACACAATCAGTGAGTCACCACAAACTGAGAAAGACTGGCGTACTAACGGAGGGTGGTCCGAGGAGACAGGTACCGTAAGAGGTCCGTTCTTATGACCTCATCCAACAGTAAAGAAAGAGGTCCCCTAGAAGGGTAGGGTTCCTAATTTAACTATAATACACGTAGTAAGGAAACACCACCACCAACAAGTCAACGAGTCAACACAAGATGAGAAACTACCCTTTATCGTTTATTGATCCAAAACGAAAAACGACACAACCCAAAACAACATAAAAGGTGACGTTTATAACGGAAGTCAGCTCTAGTTATTTTAAGATCTGTCTCCGTACTCAAAGTCTTACTTCCGACTTATATCGTCAGTGATGGTTGGTCTCTAACCGTATTTTACACTTTAAACCGTTGTTTTGGGATCTGTAAAATTGATTAAGTGTTAAATCACGAATTTTAACCTAACATGGTATTATTTGTGAGGGGTTTTATTATTTATCGTCACTGTAGTTCTATTCCCACCATTCCTTTCACAATAACGTACAACGTTCCTACCCTTTAATACAATCCGTCAATACTTAGTAAATCGTTTCGACGACACACGTCACTGAACCTTTCGTTTCCGACATGGTTTTCTTCAGTACCGAGAACTGTAGTCTGTATCGGTACATTAATCACAGACGGAGGTCCATTTCACGGACGGACGTTACGCCCTCTGGACCCAAGTTACGGACCCAGTCCTTCTAGGGGACCTCTTCCTTTACCGTTGGGTGAGGTCATGAGAACGGACCTTTTAAGGTACCTGAATCTACGGACCATCCAGTGTCAGGTAACCCAGTGTTTCTCAACCTGTGCTGACTCGCTGAAGTGAAAGATCACCATTCTAATATGTAGGAACGGTATTAACTTAGTGATCGTCTTAACACTGGACCAAACCACTTCCTTTACACCCATCTTCCCAGGACACAATGAAGGTCTTCTTCGTAATACACTGTCGTATACCAAATAACACTGAGAAAAAAGTCAGACAGTCTCCTTTTTGTGACATGGTCCATCTCCGACAAGGTGGTAAGACTTTATCTCACTTTTAGTACTTCTTATCCCCATCTTAAAAAAAAAGTCTCGATCTTAACTAAGTACTACCTGTGTGTCACACTCATCCTTTATTTTGAAATATAATGTTTAACAACTTTAAAACTCACACTCACGTATTATATTTGGACCGACAGGAATGACTCTGTTAATTCTTGAATTTACCATGAACGGAGTAACAACAATGACAACAAGTCAGCAAGTCAGTACAGGTTGAGAAACATTGGGTACCTGACGTCGTGTGTTCCGAAGGGACAGGAAGTAGTAGAGGGTCTCAAAGGAGTTTGAGTGTAGGTAACTCAGTCACTACGGTAGGTCAGTAGAGTCGGAGACCGTAGGGGAAAGGGAGGACGGACGTTAGAAAGGGTCGTAGTCCCAGAAAAGGTTATTCAGTCGAGAAGAGTAGTCGACCGGTTTCATGACCTCGAAGTCGAAGTTGTAGGTTGTTTACAAGTCCCAACTAAAGGAAATCCTAACTGATCAAACTAGAGGAACGTCACGTTCCCTGAAAGTTCTTAGAAGAGATCGTGGTGTTAAATTTCCATAGTTAAGAAGTCACTAGTCTTAACAAATATCAGGTCGAGAGTGTAGACACGTACTAATAACCTTCATCAGTGCGGAGTGATTCAAGGTGTATTCACAGTAATATATCGATAATAATATACTCATACTACTACTACCACTGCCATGTTCCTCTTAGGTACACATTCTTTCCTAATATGATCACCATTGTCCCTACACAGTTTGTCAGCTACTCTTACACTCGGTATTTAATATTCCCATAATACTTTCATTTTTTTACAAAAATATACCTATTTTTTTGGACTCTGGACAACATAAACTCATATTATATCTCAGTGTAAACCTTCGTACCGAGAGTAGAAATTTCACTACCTTCATCTAGTTTTAAAGTCTCCCTGTTTCTACGTCTTTCGACGATCTTAGTTGTGTAAAATCACTAGACTTAGAACTCTTTAAACGAGGTTTAGGTTACCACACATTTGTTTTCAAATTGTTGACTAGACCTGACCTCCCATGGCTAAGTAACGTGAACGATCAAGACTGCCGTATTTTTGTGGGTGGTACCCGGTAAAGTTCGATCGTTACACTGTATTGGTTTATGTTTTAACCCCTCTTTCCGCGTGTCGGACGAAAGACCTAGGATCACATACGAGACCGTAGTCGTGTGGTCAGAGTGTCCGAAGGGACCATCAAGTCTTAATGTTTCCTCCTTGTACGAAATCTCGTTCTAGACTGGTTAAGACCTTCTTTTTCAGGGTGGATTATGATTGCGACTAGTCGTGTTGATCAAACTTTTTTATTTTCGAGGACCACTGTAAAAGGAGGTACTTTACGGTAGTTTTTTCGTCGATCCGTTTTATAGAAATTATCCGATAAAACTCCTTTTAGTGTCGGAGGATTTGTTGAAAACCTTTCTTACTTTCCTTTTATGAATGTTCTCCTTTCCTTTTCCCGACCCCGCCCTTTGTTTCTAACAACAGACTTTTCTTTGGTGAAACTGGAGTCAGTTTTGTCTAGTAAAACTTCAGTCATAAGACAATAGAAACTTTTATATAAAGAGGTATTTAAGACAGAAAGATTTAACTCGACACTCAGTCGTCGCCCGTCACGACATACACTTTTACTGCTCTTACACAGGTCTTCATGGAGATTATGTAAGACAATAATCTTCAGAAACACTCTCATTAAACTGTCTCGAAAAGTTGAAAATCCAGTGATCAAATTTAAGTTAGAGTCAACTAGTACTCGTTTTCATATACCAACCGTCGAATATTTTTTACGGAACTACCACAGTGGGATCAAGAAAGATTATCTCTGACGGTGACGTTAACCGTAGAAAAGAAAGTGAACATGGTCTTCGTGTTTCCCACTTATCTTTACAGTGAAGTTCATAAAAGAGTCGAAAACATGATCTCTTTAAACTCTATACTTTTTCCGGTTGAGGAAAAGTAGAAATTGAGTGTCTTAATAAGAGGACATGACACCAAGGGTCTATAAAGACCCTAAACTTTATTTTGGTCTCGGTAACATCTTCATTTTAATATAGACTGAATGTCTTTCAATTTAATATGTTTCCGTGTAAGAGTTCTTTATAAATTTACAATTTGTACATGTTAAAGAACCGGACTTGAATGTTTAGATTCTAAATAAAAAGAAATGAAAAACAAATTTGTTTTATTTAAGGGTAGTGTCCATTTGTTTTTAAAAGTAATAAGATATTTACGTTGATAAATTATAAACCAAAAGGTATAAAATAGTACATGTACTGAGTTGATTTACAAAATAAAGAGGATTTCTTTGATGTCCTAAAAAAAAAAAAAAGAAAACAGGTAACAACAAGTCAGTGAATCAGTGAAGGCTGACGAACGTTAGGGTATCTGATTTGTCGTGTGGTCCGATGGAACAGGAAGTGGTAGAGGGTCTCACACGAGTTTGAGTACAGGTAACTCAGTCCCTACAGTATGTTGATAGAGTAGGAGACGACAGTCGAAGAGGAGGACGGGAGTTAGAAAGGGTCGTAGTCCCAGAAAAAGTCCCTGAACCGAGAAACATAGTCCACCGGTTTCATAACATCGAAGTCGAAGTGGTAATCAGGAAGGTTACTTATAAGTCTCAACTAAAGGAAATCCAAACTGACCAAACTAGAGGAACGTCAGGTTCCCTGAGTCCGTTCTTATAACCTTACCTCTCTGAAAAGTAAGAGGTCCCCTAGAAGATCCTGGTCCCTATCTTAGACCCAGAGGACGTAACGTCCGTCTAAGAGATAACAAACTCGGTAGTTCCTTCGGATAAAATAGATGATTTTGGGGGGTTTAAAGGAATAATGATTATATAGATGAAAATATATTAAAATAAAGGGATACAGAATTATCATTTACTTGTTGTTTTCATTTAAGAGAGATCAATGGATCTCTTTTTCGTTATTGTATCTCTGTTCTCGTCTCCATTTTTCTTCATAGACCATTACGGTCGGTTTTAAAATCGTCGGAGTCTTTTACACACACGATATTGTCTTACTCGAAACAAAACCTTTACAACTATTAAAGTAGTTGACTAAATCCGGGGTAAATGAAAGATATTCTAAGTAAAGGGTCGAAATCTTTTACTCCAACTATACAAAGTAATAAAAATCGTAAAGAAGATCACATTTGTAAGATACCTTAGAAATTAAAATATAGTAGTCCCAAACTCTCTGTCCCACAGACATAAGTTTATTCTAACGTTCTACGGAGTACAGTAGAGTAAACTACTGTTTCTAGTTACGACCCTAAAAGGATTGAGTAGTGTAAACTTCTTTTTTTGTTTTTTGTTTTTTTGGAAAAGATTAGAAGTTCCGGTCGAAGGACTTAAGAGTACAGTCGTTGAGGACGATAAGGGTATATTGTGGTCCTCTACTATTTAAGAGACAGGAGACTTATAGACATGTATTTCGTTACAGAACATGAGTACTAAAAATATCGTTCACTGTCAATAGTAGTGTTATGTTCATCGGGTTGAACTTTGACATCCAAGTCAACTTTTATATCGTAAAAGACCGGTTTATACGAAATCGGTCCTTATATATTTAACACTTTTAGTTCGATAGTAAGACGTTCATTGAGTATACGGGTTCATAGTTCTTGACACTTACTTTTATAGTGGATTTAGATGGGGGAATTAGATTTGTTCATTTGACTTCGTGTCGTTAATCTTCCAAAAGGGTACCGGTTTTTTATTTTAACGGACGGAGACTTAATCTTACGGATGGTAGTCAACCACTTAGATTTCAGTAAAAGATATGACTTGTGACGTCGTTTTTATTTAGGAAGGCCCCGTTTCCTTAGGTTCTGTCTTGTGTTCTCAGTCGACGTTCGAGAAACCTACGTTTCATGTTCTATAAGTTCACGTACGAAGGTTAGGAAAGTAAGAGAGAACATTACTGACGTCGATTAGGGACGGTCGATTGCAATCACGAAGTTATCACCGTTAGTTATCTTATCTAAACGACACCTTTGGGAGGTAGGTATAATAGGGATGAAAGGAAAGGTCTACCTTAACAGTAAGTAGTCTCACATTCACTGTACACTCCAAAAGAGGGAAGAACGTGTCTATAATTGGGTAATCGGAAGTTCCAACGACGACCTTAAATTATACATTTGATTCCCCGTATGGACATCTAAATCATTTTGTCGTGGCTAGGAGTACCGGAGCGACTAAAGTTCCGATATGTAATCGACACCCTTCGCTCCTCCCGAAACTAATAAACCTCCTTCGTGAAGTTACATGTGTCACGTCTACCTTACGGACGTCTCTTTCTCTTCGTTTGTTCTACCCATTTTTAGATGTAGTGTAAATAACTGTCTGACGTAAACTATAAGACAACAAACCAAATGTCCTCTCTCTTTAAGACTTAAAAATACCCTTTATTATTTTGTTAAGTCTTATTTTTCCACCTTTTTGTTTTCGATGGTGGTTTGCTACTACAAAAATACTTTAATAGAATCGTTTTACTTTTTTTTTTACGGAGTCCATACCTAAAAAGGATGAATCTAATTATCACACCTAATTTTTCTTTATCGACACGTTTATCTCCATTACGTAATTTAACGGAACTGAAAACTGAATTAAAACATTCCGAAGAGATTATCGTTTTTTTATGAGACATTTATAAACCATTATTCTCTACAGGAACCCCTAAAGAAGGTAATTTTGTCGTCTCCCTCATAACTAATTTTATTGTGTCTTTTGTTTTATACCCGACACAAAATAATTTAAAAAACGACTGTAGTTACCGAATTATTTTACGTACAGTTCTCAGTCCTAGTATTTCATTATCAACACATTTATCAACGTTTGTTATACTTTAGACAAAAATTCGGAAGAAATTTCTCGTATTATATTTTAAAACCTTCAATCTAAATTGACTTCCGAATCTAGCTACCTGTAAACAAAAACTCCCTGTTTTCAATAAGACGATAGTCTTCCTGTTTTGGTAATCGTAACTATATTAGTGGAAATAATTATATAGATTTGAGACTTTAAAGGAATTCATCGTTTTCGACGTCTTCGTTGTATAAGTTCTAACCATGTCTTCTTTGCAACCGACCTGATATAATTACTCTGGACCCCAATGTTTCAACCATAAGTAAGCATTTCTTGTATGGTGGTGACGGACTCAACACACGAAATTGAATAAAAATTGTTTTAGTACGGAAAAATAAGTTTTGTGTAAAGAATGCTAAAGATAAACCCCCGTTTTAAAAAGAATTTCATCGGGTTTCAAGAAATGTAATTCACATAGTCAATTTCTGTACAATGAATTTTGTAAAAAGACTCTAATAATAAGATATAAACAAATGAAACTTTTCGAGAATTCCCTTTATGTCTAGTAGTCAAGAAGTCAGTGAGTCAGCACAGGCTGAGACGGTGGGGTACTTAACGTCGTACGGTCCGGAGGGACAGGTAGTGGTTGAGGACCTCAAGTGAGTTTGAGTGTGGGTAGCTCAGTCACTACGGTAGGTTGGTAGAGTAGTAGGGGAAGAGGAGGACGGGGCTAGGGAGGGTCGTAGTCTTTGGGTTACTCAGTTGAGAAGCGTACTCCACCGGTTTCATGACCTCAAAGTATCGTAGTAAGGAAGGTTTCTTGTGGATCTTGACTCGAGAAAATCTTACCTGACCAACCTAGAGGAACGTCAGGTTCCCTGAGGGTTCTCAGAAGAGGTTGTGGTGTCAAGTTTTCGTAGGTAAGAAGCCACGAGTCGAAAGAAGTGTCAGGTTGAGAGTGTAGGTATGTATTGATGACCTTTTTGGTATCGAAACTGATCTGCCTGGAAACAACCGTTTCATTACAGAGACGAAAACTTATACGATAGATCCAACCAGTATTGAAAAGAAGGTTCCTCATTCGCAGAAAATTAAAGTACCGACGTTAGTAGTAGACGTCACTAAAACCTCGGGGGTTTTTATTTCAGACTGTCAAAGGTGACAAAGGGGTAGATAAACAGTACTTCACTACCCTGGGTATACGGTACTAGAAGCAAAAGACTTACAACTCGAAATCCGGTTGAAAAAGTGAGAGGAGAAAGTCAAAGTAGTTCTCCGAGAAATCAAGGAGAAGTGAAAGACGGTATTCCCACCACAGTAGACTTATAGACTTCAATAACTATAAAGAGGGTCGTTAGAACTAAGGTCGAAGACGAAGAAGGTCGGGTCCTAAAAAGTACTACATGAGAAGTATCTTCAATTTATTCGTCCCACTGTTATATGTCGGAACTGTATAAGGAAAAGGATAGACCTTGGTCAGACAACAAGGTACAGGTCAAGATTGACAACGAAAGACTGGACGTATATCCAAAGAGTTCTCCGTCCAGTCCACCAGACCATAAGGGTAGAGAAAGTCTTAAAAGGTGTCAAATAACCGTGACTTAAAAAAAAAAATCGAACAGTGGAATATTATACAGATTCAAGTTTAATAAAGACTTGTATAAGAGTCATCTTATCTATGGATATCTTATGATTCGTGGAGATTTTTAAACGTCACTGAATTTTTTTTATGAATTTAAATGGTGTTATAACAAGGTTTCGTTAGAGTTAGATTTAATTTTAGAAAATCTGAAATATTAATCAATTATGTAGACGTAATAAAGAACGAGACTATAATAGTAATAATTTTAAGTGGTTATATTAACGAAAAGAAAAGTTAAAAAAAAACTGTCGAGTACAAAATTCCCATTCTACAAATTTCATCCAATTTTACCTACTACTTTACAACGAATATTTGAATCTACATAGTCCAAATGGGAATAGACATGATTTTGCCGTCCGAACGGACCACCGAGTCACCATATCTTGGGTGGGCGGTACGTCCTTTGGGTTTGAGCTAGGGACTCAGTCCTTCTAGGGGATCTCTTCCTTTACCATTAGGTACGGTCATAAGAACGGACCCGTTAAGGTACCTCTCTCCTCGGACCGTCCAATATGTGTCAGGTACCCTAGCGTTTTCTCAGTCTGTACTGAATCACTGATTCGTTGTTGATACTACCTATCTAATTTTTCTCTTTATAGTTCTTCAATTTTTCACACGTTTCTCGGGATGAAAAGTATAACACCCTTATTTCATTAACAGTCATACTCACCCGTATAATAAGAGGGTCCACCACTAGAGTAAGGTTGTTGGTAGGGTTCTATTTGTAATGACGATTATAACGGGCAGTAGTAAGACTCAATAAAAGAATCACAAACAATGTATATTTCACTAAGTGTGTAAAATGATAAAGTAGGAAAAACGACGGTCGTGTAGGAGACAAGTATTATTCGGGTTATTGTAAATGGGATGTGGTATGACTATTATTAGGATCGACTCGTTTCAACTCGTGACCTAATATTGGTGTGTAAGGACCCAATTTCAAAACTACGATGGTCTACACTAGGATCCGTTGACTGAAGAAAGTCAAAGTGAGAGAAGTAGACTGTTGATTTATATTATTATTTGTAATTCTAATCGTATGCCTAATTTATACACACACATACACGTGTACACATACATACATATATATGTATATACTTCAGTTCACTTTCACAATCAACGAGTCCACACAGACTGAGACTCTGGAGTACCTGACATCGGGTAGTCCGAGAAGACAGGTACCTTAAGAGGTCCGTTCTTGTGACATCACCCATCGGTTAGGAAAAAGGTACCCTGGAGGTACTGGTTCCCTAGTTTGGGTCCAGAGGTCTTAGTGTCCGTCTAAGAAATGGTAGACTCGGTGGTCCCTTCATGTATGACTTTTTGCATGTATATAGTCAATAATAACTATTGATAAGTTTTATTCCAAATAAGATAAGAAACTTTACCTTAATTATTCGAACGTAAATAGAACGAGTGTAGAGAAATTTATAAAATGTAAATTAACGTAAAAAAGTGAAAAGATTCGATTTTAGATGTCCGTGTCATAGGAGAGAGGGAGGGCTCACCTAACACCACCACAATCCCAAATCTGTATGACCTAGGATTAGAAAACCACACCCTGACTTTTAGATGTAAAGGGTACTTATATGTTCCAAAAAGAGTGTTTTTAAACTAAATCTTCTGGTCCCAGGGTCTTCAAGTACCCCTCATTTTGTGCGTCTAAGGGGACGAAAAATTCAATCCACAGGTCCCCTAAGGAGATGTTCGACTCGCTTTTGAGAGGAATTATTAGGACCTCCGTTCTATCAGGGAGTGAAAAAACTGGAATTTTTATGGACATGGGATTTAAGTTTCAAAGGAAAGTTTTTAGATCTTGGGAAGACAAAAACTATAAGAAATCTCGAAGTTGAATGACCACACCTTATGAAATATTTTCAAAATAGACTTGTACCCAGGGAAAGACGAGAATTTTCATATTAAGTACGATTTGAATAACATGAAACGTCTAAAGGAATAAGAAGGGGAAAACTGATTTGACAAATGTAGGTGTTGTCATGTCATTACTCAAGATTGAGTATTCTACGGACACATAAACCGTCTCTCTTCTTTTTATAATTTACGTTTTGTTTTTTTTCTGAGATAAAGGGTTCCGTCTTCTGTCACTTGTGGTTCCAGGTTGTACTGGCAGACGAAGTAGACGTGAATGAGGAAAAGAAGGAAACGAGGAAAGGTCATCAAGTTTACGATCTTAGTGGTTAGTAAGGGTTGGGAAAGGGGAGTGTGTGTGTGAACCTAAAATCTCAATAAACTCATGCTAGTATAAAGTTCGAGAATTCAAAAAGTAGAAATTGTAGGACCGTGAAACGATGTTATTCAACTTTATTCGTGGTTGGAAGAACTACCAATACCGGAAGATTTTGAGATAGGGAAAAAAAAAAAGGAATAAATAAATAAATAAATAAATAAAAAATTTAAAATTTTAGAAATTAAGAATGTACGCAAGGGTTTGTACTTGGGGGGAGGGTGGAGGGAGGGGTATTGTAGAGAGACCCAGTAGGGACTACAATTATATTACAGTCTCAATCGAAAGATTTTAACTTAGGGCTATCATAATTGTTATTTTATTATAGTAATTACGACATATTTCTAATCATTAAGTTATAGTAATTAATTCGTGTATTGTTTTGTTCTGTCAGTGTTCTATTTATTATTGTAAGGTACACTTGTGGAACATGATGTAAAATGTCGATCAGAATTTACGTATTTTGACTCTTAGATATACTATATTTAAAATAAAAATATGATATCAGTCTAAATATCATCTATTTAGATATTTGTGTTTTTAGTATTTCAAAAATAAAGAGTAAACCATTACTCAAGTTTCATCTTGTTCTTTCCACTACATTGAAGAGTCTATTAGTATACTAAAATTTTCTGGGATCTTTGGTAGATCAAATTGAGAGTAAATACTTTCCTATAATCTTTTAGTCTTTCTAATTCATTATCTAAGTTCCAACACTTCTATTAATCATTGTCTTCTGTTTGAGTTTCCGTTTTGAATGTTTAAATTTTAGACGGACGAAAAGAGGGGTGTAAGATGTTCTTGTTTTGACCCTTCATTTGTTCTGAAAAATTAATAGACTACGTACACATACGAAGACACACTCTCGTATTTTGTAGACACCAAACGTTCCTTCCTACAATAGAGTGTCTTTTAGTGTTTAAAGTTCATAAACCTAGTCTGATATTATAGTGTTAGTTACAACAAATATAATACTTATTTTGAAGTGGGTATCGTGAAACAAAAATTCTTGTTTTATTTTATACTTATTTTTCTCCAACACTTCTCTCCGGATTCTTCGAAATTGAAGTCTTTACCATGTTAAAAATTCTTCTATTTTTCAGTTTAAAAAACCTATACTGGCACGATGAGTCACCATGACTCTATTACAAGAACTGTAAATCTTCTAACGTGTCAGACATATTATTAAAACAAAATTTACACAGTTGTGTACGATGCTCCATAGATAAACATTGAGATATAAAGATGGAACAAAGATTCTCCTAGTAGTTTTATTTTTTCGAGTTGAAAAAAAAAAGGAACAGAAGTGGTTATAGTGTTATTTTTTTCGACATAAATGTAGAATCACAAGTATCCAAGACAAAATAATAAAACCTTTATGTATGTCCCTAGGTATCCTCGTTGTGAGGGTCTAAATTTTGATTATTTTCCGAAGTCTCTTTAAAGAGTCCCTTTCAATGTCCCTATTCTACGTGTATCCCTATTTTTGGTGTCCCGTAATGTCTCTTTTTGCTCACGTTTAGGTCTCTGGTTATTTATTTTTTTGTTATGGAAAACATGTTGATTTCTTTTTCCATATTAATCCCGTTACCATCCCTAATTCTGATCTCTCTTCTCGTTCTCAGTGTCTGAAGTTCATGAGTACACGAGATGAATGCCTAAATTTAAAGTCGAATTATTGTTACCCCTAACCAACTATCTAAAATCGTCGAGGGTGTCGTCTGTTATGAAACGACACAGAGACATAGCAACGAAAATAACAAAAAAAGACGATCTTATGGAGTAAAAGGAAGGACAGGTTCAATTTGACGTGAACATTAATATAATACGATATAGGTCTAAATAGACATGGAGATATGCTTACGACACTCCCGTTTTTCGAGTAGAACAGAATATAAAGATCACGAAGGGTTCTCCTTTGAGTCGTTTTAAAACGATTTTACTTATGAACGTATTTCAAAAATAATAATTACACTTTATATAGTACACTTCAATAAAATTTTATATATATAAGTGTTAACTTTTTATTAAAATAAACTCTTACCCACTAAATTATAACATAATCAATCTATATTGGAACTTAAGGTACTTTTATCTAACTCATAGTTTTTTCATAAGGAACGGTCCGTAGTCAACAAAATAGTACCAAACAAAATATAAACCCCCTTCCCTGACTTAAAATAGAAATGTAAAACTATTTATGAATTTTCATCCTGAGATTGAGTATGATTCTAATTTATAAGTGAACTAAATTACGTCAATGTATGTTCTGCTGAATGTCTGTTTTTCATTTATGATAGATTATGTAGAATGATGAAATTTTTTTAGAAAACAAAACAGGAGAAGACAAATAGTTATTGGTTTTTTTTTTTTTTTAAGGGGGTTTGTTTTGGTGATATCTGATACCAAGGAGAATGAGAGATTAAGAAACCGACCAAATTAGTTAATCTTATTCTTCATGTATTTGTCAATTAAGAAGACGATCAATTAAGAATTTAGGAGTAAAGCTCTCAGTCACAATAACTGTAAGTCTTAACTCCAACAAATAATCTTTTCTTATTCTGTCTTTTAGTAGTAGCGAAAATCACAATAGTAAATTAATCCAAATGTACAGTGGCAACAGTAGACCTAGTCGAACATTTTATACAGTGTTAGATATAAAAATACAAGTATTAAAAGATTCTCGTAGAAAAAGGTTTTCTTTATGACTTTCGTTTCGGAGTATTGGGAAGTCAAGTTCGTAGTTGAGTTAGACTTCTGATTAAAGGGAGGTCTTTTATCGTTCACAGTAATGAGATCCCTTTGTATTGTAATAACACCGTCCATCCTACCTCCATATACCTAAAATGAGAGACGTCCAGAGTGAACTATAAATTAGTTGGTAGTATTCCACCAGAAGATCACGGGTTTGACAGCAGATATTTCCTTTGTCACTCTGATTTAGTTTATTTACGGAGTATAGTGACTTTTCTGGATATATAAGTTTAAAACTTTTACGGTGAAACAAAGGTCCTCATCTTATGTTAAACTAAATTCATTTTTGGTGAATCTGATGCTTAATGACATTTGTTTCCGAATAGTTCCGTTTAGTCACTATACTGAACGTTTGGTCTTGAAGTTTCGTTTAAATTTTAGAGTGAGTAATTTATTATTTCAACAGATTTCTATAGTTAGTATTATACGTATGTATATATCTAATCTGTAGACAAATCGTGTCGTGATAGAAGTTACTTTTAAAATGTTTTACTTATCTACTGATAACAGTCCAAAATTATTGTCAAATTTATTATTTCTATTCTATATAAATACAAATATTAATCGTAATTGTAATAATGATAGAATAGTAAAAAAGAGGTCTTATTATTGATTCTCAAAACCTATACCTTGTCTTACTTCCCCTTCTAAAATCTTAGATTCTCAGGACTCAAGTTCAATACAAAGATGGAGAATAAATGATACCAATAGTTATGAAAAAATACTTTCACCCGTTCCCCAGTACATGGGTTCATTCAATAGGAAAAGTCAAAAATAAAAACCAAATATTTTTATTTATCTCGATACATTCTCAATGTTAAAACAACAATTCTAATTTTTAATATATATTTCCAGTGATCGTATTACAGATCGGGACCGTGTAATTAATTTATCATAGTCAGTAGAAGTTGAAGGGAAGTCTTATTGGGTCGTACTTACTGTGATAATAAAATTTAAGTAAGTTTGAATCTGAGAGTAAAACCTAAGACATTGATAAGTGACATATTTACTTAAGATAAAAAAAGATGTGCTTTATATCGGGAGCTTACAGAAGAGTGTAAGTCCGTACATATAGGTAAAAGAAAAACTTATACAATTATATAAATAAGGTTCATTTATGTTCATTTGCACATACTTTAACTCGAGAAGGAAAAGTGAGTTTATACACACGGAATGACTGTAACGATGGTTAGCCAGTCGAATCTATTTTTGGACCCTCTCAGAAAGTTAAAAATTATTAAGGAAGAGAGGTAAAAAGGAATGAGTACCGGTTCAAGTTTGGTAGTCGTTACAAAAAAATCGTCTCCACAAGACGGAGTAAAGAGATGGATATCGAAAACGACAAACAACAACAAGTCAACGATTCAGTATCGACTGAGAAACACTGGGGTACCTGATATATCGGGTGGTTCGAGGAGAAAGGTACCTTAAGAGGTCCGTTCTTATGACCTCACCCAACGGAAAGGGAAAAGGTCCCCTGGAAATACTGGGTTCCTAGTTTGGGTTCCGAGGATGTAACCGTCCGTCTAAGAAATGGTATCTCGGTAACTCCTTTGGATGGATGTCGAAGTAGAAGGGAGTTTAGATAGAAGACATCCCCGTGGTCTCACTAAAAGGACTTTGGTTTGATAGAGTCTACTTAAAGACAAAATTTCAGGAAGGTAACGAAGGTAACTGATCTATTGAGGTTCGAAGAATTCTTTTGTTTAATTTAAAAGGTACTATACTGGGAATTGAGATGACTGGGAGAAACTTAGTATCAATTATATGACTAAACGACTGACTGAACGTTAATAGGTTTTATGGTTCAATAAAGTGTGAAGAGATCGACATATTTATTACGCTACCCGAAATAACAACAATAACAATAAAATTACACCAGTTGGAGACAAGTAAGAGGATTTGAGTAGAACAAATCATCTAGAAGATTTTTGAGGGGACAATACTGTTCACAGGAGTAGTTACAGGGTCTTTCCACTCTTAAATGGAGTTAGGGTTGAAGTGGTACCATTTAACTAAATACGTATCAAGATGAAAGATGTTAAATGACATTAAAAAGAAAACCGGACGTTTACTGTTAATGATACGAATAGAGACATAAGGGTATTTACCATCAATACGTTATTTACCAAACAACCTGACCCATCTTTTTAGAATGACAGTGTCTGTGGTTATATATATAAAAAATTAAATTATCCCTGATCCTCTCTTAACCACATATGAAAGACCCTTCCGTCTTAAAGTTTAGATTGAGAAACAAACCCTTTGAGATTTTTTTTGACTCAAAACATAGTATAGTAGAGAATAAGGGAAAGTAGATAAATTTTTGGGTTTTACTGTAAACAATTTTTAGATCCTTTTCTTTGTTTTTTTCTACGAACAAAACTTGGATCCCGTAAGTCTTTAACAAAACTGAAGACCCTTTTTCTCTTTTGACTTGGTGTTACTAAGAATAGGAAAACTTGATCGAGAGACCACCTCTTCTTCGTTCCGTCTGTTACTTTAAGTAAGAGATTTGTTTTTACGCATACCATGTAAAGTGTCATCATGAAAGTCACGTAGTTCATTATGGTCCTTTTCCGATATTTTCGTAATTCTCGAGCAACATTAACGTTAGTCCAACAATCTTTTCCTAAGTGTCTGCTTCACTACTAACTTATTACTGGAACTTCCTTATTCCGGTACTTCTTTAGACTCCCATTTTGGTGACGTTCGACTTTCCTCTACTTTCAGTTCAAGTTTCCAAACATTCACCGACGTTCGGAGTCTCTGTCTCTCCTCTGGTCACACTATTGACCCCACCTGATTCTCTTTGTAGTGTCTCATCTTCCGGTCCGTTTACACTTCTCCACTGTACTCCTTCATAAAACACCGACGATGGTCCTGTTTGACCCGACCCGAGGTGACCGGGAAAATTACTACAACAGAAAATGTGTCTCACTCTACACTTCTGAGATCTTTAGATACGTTTTACCTCTCTACGCAAGATACAATAGTCTTAGTGAGTCCGATAACATAACTCTCCTCTGAGACTTCGCCCGAGTCCGTCTTCAGATTAATCTGAAGAGTAATCTTCACCAAAAGTCGTGATATCTGATCTCTCCTGTTACCGAATCTGACACTACAATAATTATTTTCATCACCCTAAAAACAAAAGACTTACAAAAGTCCAATCTCGAGTCTAAACAACGAGTTCTAATATAAACCTCAAACTTTTTATTCGTAACTCCTTCCGAGGTCACTAGGACCGGTTTTGTTGATGTTCAAACCTCTACGAAAGATGGTGTGACCTGTTACTTCAGTGGTTCGTAAAACTGTTTGTATGACACCTTCACTTACGGTTCGTCTGTTCTTGATTTGAGAAGACCTCGCTGAATGTCCGGACATTTATCGTCACCCTCTTTTACCTCCCCCTAGACAGTAGGCGTCCACTCTCGTCGTTCCTCATGACCTATCATGTAGGTAAGAATACGTTACTCTAATTTTCTACTTTATAACTTTTTGTTCTCTTTCTTGTCAGATCTGTATAGTTACTCCTTTATGTCCTAGGATACTTTATAGATACTAATTACTAATCTCCCTACACTTCTCTTTTCAGAGAGTACACCAATACGAAATCCCTTTTATTACAGGATAAGAGACGAGACCTCCCCAAAATTACCAGTCACCAAAACAATGTCAAGATAGTTTGAAGGAACGAAACGATATCGATGCCCATCATAAAAGGAGATGTCTTAACTAGAGAATTCTTAAGAATTAGAAACGTTAACTAAAACCATTTAATATTGAAGAACTTTTTAATAGGTAAAATAGGTACAAAAGTTCAAAAACGTAGATAAATTTCGTTTCACCAGAGAATTACTAAGAAGGTTAAAGAAGACAAAGATACAGTAAAGGGAGAGTCTTAAATAATCCGTTTCAAGGTGAAAGAGGGTGAAAAACTGACCCGATCGACTATCAATAGTTAAATAGATACAAAAATAATAAAAAGACTCTTGACTTAAACCTAAATAACTGAAATCTCTATGTTGATTAAGTATAACAACAACCTGAATAATTAAGTAAAAACACAAGGAAACATAAAAACAAATAAAGTAGATACATCATAGTCTTTTTGATATATTTCGGAAGTGTTTTCAAAGAGTTTTTCTCTTCGTACCTACCTAAAGTGATTCATTCTATCGTTGTTTGTATTAGGTCTTCAAATAAAGTTCTAATTTTTGGTTTCGGATCACCCTAAATATAGTCCTTACTTTTTATCTATGTAAAATCTTGGTATAATTCTAGTCAGTAGGATCGTAAACGAGTTTTTCTTTTCAGTAATGACGAAAGTATCAACTACCTACTAAATAAACTGAACTTATTTACTGGTAAGAATAAAAAAATTTCAGTTATTTTATTTTTATCTACTTACGAAATAATTGTATCATTTTATTAAAAATTGGTATTTGGTTATATTATCCCTTTGTACCCTCCGGAAGGATGAATTTTAGTTCTGTTTGTAAAAATAACCTTCATAATAGTTTACTTTAATTTCCCTTGTTTTATTTGTTTTTCTTCCTGTAATTTCATAGTGATGAATATTTTATATAATATCTATTATATTTTTGTACTTGACCTTTTCGTATTTTTATATTCGCTTAATTCTTTCACAGAATTTTAATTATATCAAATTATTGAAAACATACACGTTTACAGTCGGTTGATCTTCTTGTTCTTTCCTCAGGTAAATATTATTGTTTTTTACTCTTTATAGGATTGTTTTTTTACATATCCTGTAAATATTTTTTTTTAAAACTTTTATTTTAGATGATTTCCTATGTTTTCTTTTGTACCCGTTTACTTCTCTGTATTTCAAGGATCTTTCTAAGTTAGTACATAATTATAATTTAAATATAAAAGAATTTTACGTAGGACTTTAGACCTTGTTTGTCCTTTATTTTCCTTATAGAGTCCACCCCCTTGTTTATTTACATCAACATTATTAACTTTCAGAAAAGTGAAACGAAAGAGAATTACAAAAAGAATATATATATATACATATGTATATATCTCTAATATAATATATATCTATTACTAAAAGATCTATTTTAGATATATATATATTAAATTTTTATTAATACGTCTATGACCCCGTACCGAAGTTTAGGGACTCCGTAGTACCCAACGTACGATATACTCGAGAGTCATCGTTGGAATGAAAAGTGATTATATAACCTGTGGCCGAAGACTACAAGGGATCAAGGGTGAGGGGGAGGGTTGTCTTTGAACGTAGGAAGTGTAGAACCTTAGTGTCAATTAATAAAACACCAAATTAGAACTGAAATAGTATGAAAAAGGAGTTAAACTGTTTTCTTATACGTCAGGGACTCTTTGATCAGAGAGACTCAAAGACTAGATTAAATCTGCAAATATTCTATTTTCTTTCGAACGACACGAAGAAAATAAATTAATACCCCAACTTGACCTCGTTACTTTTCTAACGTAACCGAGAAGAGAGATATTTAATGGAAGAGAGACGACCTCCTCGTAATAGGCGACGAACCTGTCACTCGCGCATTCAGGCAGGTTGGTAGTTAAGGTGGGGGCCTCGCTACCACTATTCGGGACAACAAAATAACTACTACTTCAGAGGGACTCGGGGTTGGTCCTAAAGTATACACTAGAGGGGCAAACTGGGAAGTAGACGCAGCTGACGTCACTCGACCTTAACTTTTAGTGTTGTATTTAGGAGACCCCTGAGTTGAAAAGTGGTAGTGCAGTAAAAAAAAAAGGGGTTGTTTTCTTCGAACAAAAGTTTGTGTGTGTGTCATTCATTTCTTTGAAGAGAGTAGTATATGTGAGAAAAAAAGAACTTAAATCCGATGACATAAGTTTATGACTTCGTTAGTGTAGTCTTTTCTAAAACAACAACAACAACAAGAACACTCTCACTATTTTCCGAAACTTAGAACTTTCGATAGAAATAAAATTGAATGATTTGGTTTTTTCTTTCTTTTGGGATTATCGTTTAGATTACAGGGATATCCTAAAAAAAAAGGATAGAGTAGAGGACGAAAATTGTGTATTTACGGGTAATGATTCCTGACGACGACGACGTTCAGTGAAGTCAGCACAGGCTGACTGAGAGACGCTGGGGTATTTACCGTCGGGTGGTCCGAGGACACAGGGACTCTAAGAGATCCGTTCTTATAACATTGAAGGGACCACCGAGTCTCCCATTTTCGTAGACGGATGTTACGTCCTCTGGGCCCAAGTTAGGGACCCAGCCCTTCTAGGGGACCTCTTCCGTTACCGTCGGGTGAGGTCATGAGAACGGACCTTTTAGGGTACCTGCCTCCTCGGACCACCTGACGTCAGGTACCCCAGTTTCTCAGCCTGTGCTGACTCACTGAAGCGAAGTGAAACGGTAGAGGAAGAGGTTACGTACGTAAGTAAGATTCAGAGAAGTCAGCATAGCCTGAGACACGCTGGGATACCTGTCGTCGGGTGGTCCGAGGAGACAGGTGCCCTAAAGATCCGTTCTTATGACGTCACCCAACGGTAAAGGAAGAGGAGTGATTCCTGTCTCCGGACCTTTTTTTACTTTACCGACTTCAAACGGAAATAACGATGGTAGGAAGAAAAACGAGACTAAAAAAAAAGGACAATGTAACAAAAGGAAGGGTAGAAGGTCTTTCAGAGAACAGGACCTTAGGAAAAATAAATGTGTACCGAGATTCTTTCTAAGAATACTCGAAGAAGTGTAACTGAATATTTTCTGACTATTCTAAATCTCATAATGGAAAACCTTTCGTTTGTTTGTGTAGAGGTTAACGTCTTATAGATTAATCTTTTATTCTTATAGTTTGAGTTATAAAAAAAAAGAAAAAACTCTTTTTCCTGAGTTAAGTCTCAGGGACTTTATTATGGTGTACTTGTAAACATTCCGATTAAACCTACATAAGTATTAGTAAAACCTTGTTTACTGTAGGTCATCAATTTCTGATGAAACTTAGTAATATATACTTTTCTCTTTTGGTAATAATTGAAATGTTTCGTTTTAATTACATTAACACTAAATTATACAATTTATTCCGAGGAACTGAAGGACTATTCACACTTAAATGAATTCCCTTGGTTTACATTCTGAGATGACCTTTTAGAATATACAAAATGTCAGTGTCTTAAATAACAAAAGTAAGAAACTGTCTACTTCTGTCTTTTTGACCGGAGTCAAATGTGGATTCTCCTTTTGTACACAAAGGATAATTATTACTTTTGTGTGTCCCAACATTATTTATACAGTATCTTTTTTTTTAGGAATAAATGACTGTAAAAGAATACATAGAGATTAGGTACTCAAAGTACAGAAATTTCATCGTCAAGAAACAGTAGGTGTCTGAGGAAAGACACCGAGGACCTGTAAGACCACGTGAAAGAATCTATTTTACACTCATATGTGTAAATGGAACTTTATTTACGTTAAAGTCCTTACGACACAATTACTTACCGGTAAAGTTTCATAGTACAATTGGTAAGATTACTTTCCATTTGTTTTAAGAAATGGGTGGTGTAGTACGAATTTTCCCATATGACCCGTATCAGATGAAGATAAAAATAATAGGAAGGTGATGTAAATCTTACTAATATACGTACCTTTATCGTCGTTCTTTTTATTAACCCTTCTTTTTTTTCTTTAAACTTTGTCTCCATATTTAAGTCGATTCAGAGTCTGACCCATAAACCCTCACTTGTCTACAACAACGGTCTTCCTTTCCGTGAGGTACTTTACTAAGACCCTGAATACACTCTTACTGTCTGTATCAGGATTTCCGTTTCTCTTCCTTTGTTAAACATCTTTGTCAGTTTTACTTACTATATATAAATACCTCTTAATAAGTACGGTCTGTTCGAGTAAAAGAAAACACACACCTTTTTTAGTCTTTTAATCTCCTGTCCCCATCGTCTTTTCTATAGTTAAAACTAATATCATTTAGTGAATTGTGTTACAGAGTCCTTTAGAATTAATTTTAAATCGAGTTTAACCTAAGTTATAATTGTAAGAAGGACCCTGAATTTAACCGACTTCCTTAAATTACTATTTACCGTTACTTAGTTCAATTCTTCACACAACTCCTTACACGAAATCCCTATGTCCATAATACCAACGAGAATAAATTGTAAAAGTACTTATTATAACCTTCTGTCCTATTCGAGTTTCTATTAATTTAACGTTTTCCGTCTGTAGACCCTCCACGACATTTATGGTTTGTCATGACGTTTCGTGTCCACTATGTTTGTTAGGAGTTTGACGTATCGGTTGGTTAGTGTCTCCTCTATTATATAAGTCCCTGATGTTGATCGTGGTGTCTTTGGTAATTGTTCATCCTTCAAATTATTTATTCGATTTTTACTTAAGTTGTAAACAATAGATTCATTGAATTATGTTTAAAAGTCAGAAAGTCGTCATTCATTATTTTATCAACCAGTTCTTAAGTGTATGACACAGGAATTTGTACGTTTGTTTTTATAAAATAAATAAAAAAAAATTTAAAAAATAAAAAAATTTAAAATTTCAGAAATTAAGAATGTACGTAAGGGTTTGTACTTGGGGGGAGGGTGGAGGGAGGGGTATTGTAGAGAGACCCAGTAGGGGTACGTGGTCGAGGTTCGTACGACATAGGACGTAGTCTGTATCTGACCGCTAAGTTAAGAATGTACTATCATATGTACAATCTTACAGTAAGAGGGTTTAGTAGGGTGGGAGAGGGAGAGGGAGACTCAGGTTTTCAGGTAATATGTGTAGACACAGAGAAAGGGACAGAACGTATGTCCCAGCACCTTAATAATCACCAAGTTCTAATCTTTTCTATCGACTCTGTGACTGAGACTTTTGGGACTTTTGTCTATCGTAGAGCATTTTCTTTTGGGGACTTTGATTTAACACCACCTCTAAATTAAGTTATTGTTTAGTTACTAGAACACTAGTCACCAGATCCTGTCGCCAAAGGTTTGAAAAACTGTGGTCCCTGATCAAAGTACTTTCTGTTAAAAAGGTCCTTGGCCTTCCTCTCTTCCCTACCAAAGTTTTACTAAGTTCACGTAAGGTAAGTAACACGTGAAATAAAGATAATGATAATGTAGTCGGGGTGGAGTCTAGTAGTCCGTCATCTAGAACCTCCAACCCCTGAGGACCAGATCCTATAATTTCCATATACTTCGGACAAGGATTAAATCACCCTTTTAGACGGAGAATTTGTTTTCACCCAATTAAATGTACCCCTCTCGTTTCACAGTGAGTGTACAATAATCCACTTTCATTTGATTTTGTACACTGAAAATTAACAAAATGTTTTTACATTACTATAGATTTACCATTCCTTGTTATAAAGAAAAGAGATTGCATAATGTCAGGAGAAGTCCTTCAAATTGGGATGGGACTGTTTTAAGGAAGGAGAGTCATAAGGTTATACATGTATAATGTTTATAGGAACAGGAGTCTGTGGAACTGTAGGGTGTTTTTTTTTTTTTTTTTTTTCCTAAACGGATAAAATCCACTTCAATTCCTGTGACTCTAATTCTTTTATTTATCGCGAGAGTGTCTCCGGTTTGTACTACTTGATCTCTCTCCGATTGTGTACTACTTTTTCCATTTATCTTCGTTCTACTACTTCCAAAACACACTGACTTCATTTATTACTTTTCTAATTATATATGGACTATAACTTATACATCTCATCAAGGACTTGAGAAAAAAGGGAAAAAAAAAGGAAACAAAGCTCCCGTGTCTTTTTGTCCCTCTTACTACGTCAAATTCTATTCTTCCAAAATTCCCTTACCGTAATTTAATAGAATTACCGAGGGTAAATATTATTTTTAATATTATCTTGACACTACCTGAGATTTTGTACCTGTCTTTGTAAGGTGTGGACTAAGTCTTTTGTTTTATTAAAAAATTACAAAAATGATTCTCGCATTTGTTGTTAGTTTATTAAACCATGTACATCCGATGTAAATATGGTATCAGAAGACGATAATATTTTGCCCTAAAAGATTAAATGTGTCTGTATTTAAACCGTAATAATTATTATTTTTCACGAGACCTTTGGAGTGGTCTCCAAAACAAGTTAAAAACAAAACAAAACAAAAAACAAACAAACAAAAGGATAACGATTCCCTTTATAACATAATCATTCCTGAAGGAGACATAATATTGAAATATCAATTTTGAAAGTTCAAAGTGAATCTCTTATATTTCACACTCTTTATCACGACATCACTCCTAAAAAAATTCTTTATAAGTGACTTCTCTCAAAGGTCTTAGAGTCAATAATAAACTCCGATCCAAATAAAACTAAAAACCGATTTCATCTTTTTTCTAAAGTGAGAAAGATCTGTAAGTGAAGATAAAAGATCACATAGTAGGAGTAAGGAAAATAAAACATAAAACGTAAATTATTCGATCTAAACAAGGTAAAGAAAGAACCAGACAAACACTGTTATATTCTTCGTGTGTAAAGAGTAACAAGTCAACGATTCAACATATACTGAGAACCGCTGGGGTACCTGATGTCGTACGGTCCGAAGGGACGGTAAGTGACAAAGGGTCTCAAGTGAGTTTAGTATAGGTAACCCATCCACTACGGTAAATTGGTAGAATAGGAAAGAACAGGGCAAGAGAAGGTCGGGAGTTAGAAAGGCTCGTAGTCCCAGAGAAAGTTACTCGGACAAGAAGTGTAGTCTCTAGATTCATAGCCTCTAATCCGAAATCGCAGTCAGGAAAGTCACTTATAAGTCCCAACTAAAGGAAATCCTAACTGACCAAACTAGAAGAACATCAAGTTCCCTGAGAGTTCTCAGAAGAGGTCATTGTGTCAAGTTTTCTTACTTAAGGAGTCTCGAGTCGAAAGAAATACTAGAGTCAGAGTGTAGGTATGTACTGAGGACCTTTTTGGTATCGAAACGGATCTATTCTGTAAACAACAGTTCCATTACAGACGAAAAATGATAAGTCAGATATAACCATAATCGAAAAGAAGGTTCCTCGTTCCCAGAGAATTAAAGTACCGACCCCAGTGATAGACGTTACTAAAACCTCGGGTTCTTTTATTTCAGAGAGTGACAAAGGTACAAAGGGGTAGATAAACGGTACTTCACTACCCGGATCCACGGTACTAGAATTGAAAAACTTACAACTCAAAATTCGGTCGAAAAAACGAGAGGAAAAAGTGAAAATAGTTCTCCGGGAAACCAAGGAGAAGTAGTATTCCTACCACAGGAGACGTATAGACTCCAATGACTATAAAGAGGTACTTTAGAACTGAGGTTGAACACGAAGTAGGTTGAACATTAAAGTGTACAACGTGAGACGTATGTTCAATGTATTCGACCCACTGTTATGTGTCAGAACTGTATGAGGAAAAAGTTAAACCTTGGTCAGGCAACCAGGTACAGACCAAGATTGACAACGTAGAACTGGACTTATATCCAAAGAGTCCTCCGTCCATTCCACCAGATCCCAAGGGTAGAGAAATTCTTAAAAGGTTCAAACTCCACCAGGTATATCAGTTTCCGGAATCGTATCAGTTTCTTCGTCTTCATCTACAAAAGACCTTAAGAGATCGAAAAAAAAAAAAAAACTAGGTCACCTACAACCGTTAAACTAGAGACCAAGGAGACGGAAAAGATTTAAGTCGAACTTGTAGACCTTCAAGAACCAAGTGTACACAACTTCGGATCGAACCTCTTAAAATTCGTAATGAAAAAATCGAACACTTTACACACATTAACACGNATTCTTAAAAGGTTCAAACTCCACCAGGTATATCAGTTTCCGGAATCGTATCAGTTTCTTCGTCTTCATCTACAAAAGACCTTAAGAGATCGAAAAAAAAAAAAAAACTAGGTCACCTACAACCGTTAAACTAGAGACCAAGGAGACGGAAAAGATTTAGGTCGAACTTGTAGACCTTCAAGAACCAAGTGTACACAACTTCGGATCGAACCTCTTAAAATTCGTAATGAAAAAATCGAACACTTTGCACACATTAACACGTCATCAAACTTTCAAGAAAGTATAACGGAAAGAAACCCTAACCTTCCTTTTGACTTAGAAAAGGTCAAGACACCGGTGACGACTCAAAACGTTTAGACGATCGTATAACTCACGTCGGGTGAATTGAAGTCGAAGGTCCTGCAGACCGAGATCCACTCACTAGTGAGTAGTACTAATAGACCTAGTAATTCTAGAAAAAACATATCAAGACACATAAGAACGGTGGAGAAGAATCATAGGAGACGAAGACAGTCCAGGTATGGTTAAGACAGGAAATAACATAGATAGAAACGTACTTTACAAGGGAACCATAGAGACTAAAAGAACTTCTCTAGAGATCAGAAAGGGTAGGATATAACAAAAGGAGATAAAGAAACGTAACTAGTGAATCCTTTGGAAAAAAATTAGAGAGGAACGATAAGAAACTTTGAGACGTAAGTCTACCTATATAGAAAGGAAAAGAAGAACCGGAAAACGAAGGGAAGAAAAGAGTCGATAAACATTCTGGAGTCCGTTTGTAAAAGGGAAAAACGTAAAGAAAAAGAACCCCTACCAAAACTAGTGGTGGAGGACATGCCACAATCCTTGGAGACAGGTTTCTAAAAATCCTTGAGACAGATAGTCTAGATCAGGGAAATTAGATGAACAGTGAGTTTGACATATTAGCGTTCCCTAAACTAAATAGACCAGAGTAGTAATGATAGACTAACTTTAACGAAATAATTTTACCGTTTATCAACCTCGATCCTCCGTCCTAAAGACCAAGGTTGTTACATTCATTTAGTCTATCAAACAAAAGGGGTTTTCCATTCATTTATAGATTCGTTCTTACATTTTTTTTTTGTAAATCCCGAGATTTCAAAGTGATTTCGTCTGTTTAACCCTTATTATAAGTTCTTCTTAACGACACTGAAATTCATCCATTTCGTACTCGATTACTGGAACAATAAAGTCACCGTGGAATAGGGGGAATGGTGAGAATTGGGGTCCATATCGCCCGTATACCCAAAATATTCCTACCCTGACCGGTACTTTTCGTCGTTTACAAGAAGTTCTCTACGGTATCAATTAAACTACATCTCAATTATTTTCTTAGTTAATATCATTCTTAACTTACTCTTTGTCGGAGTTCAGACACTCACGTTCAACACTAGGGTCAACCATTCGACTCTTGTTCGGTATTTAAGTCTTCTTTATTTGTCTTTTACTCTCAGGTTATCTTTCCGACCTATTCGAAAGGTGTGTAGAGACTGTGACGTGTACACGTATCTCTTCCGGAGCTCTTTACGTTTGCGGTTTCTTTTAGGACTCTTGATGTACTTGAAAGTTACAAGAGGGGTTGTTGGATCTGAGTCTAGTTGACCGTTCCCACTTTCGAAATGTCCTGAAAACTCTTTCCCATTGCCCTCTATTGTGAAACACACACCACCTCTCTTAAGAATCCGTTTTGTCCCACATAGAGATCTTACTCTGAAAAAGATTTATAACTCTCGTTTAATTAACTCCCCTATTTAAGTTACTTATAAACCATTCGGACAAGTCACACCTTCAGAAACACGGTTAGTGTCCACCAATGTCTAGTGATTTTCTTTAAATACCAAGTCATCTTATCTTTCTCTACATTTTCGATTGAAATTACGTTCCATGTTATTTTACGTAACCTCGATGTGACCTGTACACCCTCATACTACCTTTCTTGTTACTTAAAACTGAACGATACTTTTATTTCTGAAATAGATTTTTTATTGTAAACTTAATACACATGTTTTCATATCTTTCCCATATTAAACCTAATTTGAAATTTTGAACTCTCTCTACAGTTATTCGTATCTGACCCTTCCCATAGGATACGACCTCAATTTGTTTTGTTTTGGAGATATATATCATAATTTCAACCAATGTGCCTCTCTACTTCGTACACCACTTTGTTTTCTTGGACTTCATAAAGTGTCGACAAGAACTGACGTACACACCTCTAATCCGAGAAGGAAACCATCATATTCGTGGACAAGACTAAGTACAGACACAAAATCTTATTAGTAACATAGTCACAACACCCCTTAGACGTCTTTATCCCAACAGTCAGTCTCAGATGACATCGTTGAATTAAATACCGTTACATGTCCGTACCTTTTCCTTTACCACTGTCTACATATGTAAAACTTTATCGTTAAAATCTTTGGTCTCTTAGTAGACATACAGACGGCCACTTTGTCCTTCTTCTTTTGCACTGACGTCAACGACTAGACTTCGGACACATTAGGTTCTAATTAACCCGAGACGTTTCATATTAACGGAGGTTTCTACTGTCCAATACGTATAAACTGTAAAGAATGACATCCGTATGTCCGTACTTTGATTTTCTGTGAACGAGAAACCTTCTTTTCGATAATTTGATACCTGTCGTATAATTTTGCGTCTCTGTAATGAAACGACTGTTTCTAGGTATAATAAACTTACTGTTCAGGTATATCAGTTTTGATACCGAAAAGGTGTTTAGTAGATACCCACACTTTCAACCTGGTATTTCTTCCAACTCCGGTCTTCTTGACTACGAAAACTTGACACCACGACCTCTTATAAGAACTCTCAGGGAACCCTAAGTCCCTCTCGTTTTGTTAGTTAGGATTTCCTTTCGTTGGGACTTATAAGTAACCTTCCTGACTACGACTTCGACTTCGAAGTGATGAAACCGGTTGGTTACGGTTCTTGACTGAGTAACCTTCTCTGGAACTATGATCTTTTTCTAACTCCCGTCCTTCTCTTCCCTCACTGTCTCCTACTCTATCAACCTACCGTAGTGACTGACTTACCTTTACTCAAACTCGTTTGAGTCCCTCTATCACTACCTGTTCTTTGGGGCCGTACGACGTCAAGTAGTCCAACGTTTCTTGACGTGTACTGAACTTGCTTTCACTTTCACTTTCAGAGAGTCGGTACAGGTTGAGAAACGTTGGGGTCCTGGATATGTCAGGTACCTTAAGAGATCCGGTCTTTTGATGTCACTGGAAAGGGAAGAGGTCCCCTAACAGGGTAGGGACCCTGACTTGGGTCCAGAGGGTGTAACGTCCACCTAAGAAACGGTGGACTCGGGGTCACCTTTGGGTTTTTTAATACCTCACCCATCGGATAGGAAAGAGGTCACCGATAAGGACTGAATCCTTAGTTTGGCCCTAGAGGACGGAACGTCCACCTAAGAAATGGTTGACTCGAGAGTCCCTTCGGGCATGTACTGAATCACCGACTTATTATCGTTGTACGTATAAACTCAGACATACACACAGGTACAAAGACATAACCTTCTTCCTATTATGTGACAGTCAAATAGAACCTTATACAATGTAAAGACGACGGACAGTTTTCAGATGAAACGAAACAGGTTCTTAAACCCATTAAACTCATGGACCCGAAGAGTATCTTTATTACTGACTTTTGAACCCTTATCCATTTTCTCTCCTTTCGACATATAACTAAAAACGTTTACACTTATGACTTTCTCACTCCTAACTTATACTTCGACCGTTCCTTTAGGGAGTCAATGGTCTCTTGATCCTACTCTTAGTTTAAAAGATATTTCCTCATTTCTCAAAATGTATCAATTCATGACTCATTATGTATGATAAAATAAATATATGATAATCTTTATGTATGATAATCTCTATCTACTTAATCTAAATACTAAAGCACACTAAAACTATCATCCTACACTCACTTCTAGTCTAAACATTGACACGTAATTAATCAGTATTTATTTATTATTTTATAGATTTAACTAGTTAATTAGGGTTACAGATTTGTGTAATCTCGACCTGTAAGTCTCAAAATATCATCCGAAGAGACCACCGAGTCACCATTTCTTGATCGGACAGTCACATCCTCTATGTTCAAACTAGGGACCTAGTCTTTCTTAGAACCTCTTCTTTTGCCGTTGAGTGAGGATACAAGAACGGATCTCTTAAGGTTCCTGTCTCCTCGGACCGCCAGATGTCAGGTTCCCCAGTGTTTCTCAGTCTGTCTTGATTCACGGCTTTGTTGTTTTTATCATCTTACTTCAGAATAGACCCTTTTGACAAATATCTGACCCCGTACCCTCCTAATATCGGGTTTCCATTTTTAGTCATCTCTCCTTCTCTAATAACATCATTTTATCTTATCTTTCTTTACCTTATTAATCGACTCGTGCCATATCCGCTCTCCTTTCCTACCCGAAAATTCGTCACTTCTCATTCTTTATACTGTCTTCGTTCATTCTTGACTTCTTTTTCTTTTATTCACCCAACTCTTAGTTTCCTGAGTCGATGTATGTCCTAAGGTAAATTCATTTAAATCTAAGGTAAAAAGTCTCCCATATTTTATAACAATTCAAGACTCCGTCAAAAACAGTTCTAACGGACGTATAATGTCGACGAAATCAAATAATCTACTCTAGAGAGACTCACTGAGACGATACACAACATTATAGTAAGTCTATTTTTATAGAGTCCCACATCAGGTCCGTAGTCATAAAAATTTTCAAAGAGTCCATTTGAAGATTATTTATGAGTCTATCCTAATTTTTGGTAACTAACTTCTCTTGACATTTTCAGATCCTTATTGTAGAAACTTCATGTCTGACCTATCGATTGATGTCTTTAATTTTAGATATAGAATATATAGGTGTAGACATAGAGATTATGTCTCGTTAACCGAAAAGTTTTTTTGATCGTCACACACTTTACTCTGAAATTCTGTTTTCTCACACTATAGGTAATCGTAGTTGGACCTTCTAAAGTAACTACCAACTGTTTTAACAAAAAATAGCTGTATTTTATATGAGGGACTGGATTTCTTTCTTAGTATGAGGGAGTACGACCATTAAAGAGAGGTTTGTATTCTATACGAGTATTAGACTAATGTGACGGCCAACACTTTCTACGTCGACGACAAAACACCATCACGAGGACATTCGTATAAAGTACTTGGTATGTACAGTCTTAGTGGGACAAGGAAAAATGTCATTAGTTCGTATTATCTATATTTCAGTCTTTTGATCAAATATTAACTCTTGAACTTTATTCTTGTACCAATTATGTAAAAATACTGACTAGGTACGTACATCTGTTCCTATCGATGGAATATTCTTCTGTCACCTGAGTTTATTAATGCATGAATATAGTCCGGTTCTGTCAGAGTACAGATGCGACTTTTACTAGACTAATATTATGAATTTTAGACAATAGGTTCCGGTAGAAACGACCTGTGACGAGTAACACAGAAAATAAAGGTTATAAAAGGGAGAAAACCTGTTGTCTAATGATTGGTTCACTTGACTTTCAACGAGTTAGTACAGACTGAGAAACGCTGGGGTACCTGATATATCAGGTACCTTAATAGATCCGGTCTTATGACCTCACCCATCGGAAAGGGAAGAGGTTCCCTAGAAAGGTTGGGTCCCTAGTTTGGTCCAGAGGGTGTAACGTCCGTCTAAGAAATGGTCAACTCGGTGTTCTCTTCGGGTTCTTATGATCTCACCCATCGGATAGGGAAAAAATCGTTTAGAAGGGCTGGGTCCTTAGTTTGGCCCTAGAGGACGTAACGTCCACCTAATGGTTTCTCCTTTGATTAGTTAGAAGACAACTCAATGAATCCTTACCCTCCCAATACCTTCCCACTTACCTCATTTTTTTTTTTTTTTTTTACTGGGAATTTTCCACCAAGGTTTAGTGTCAAGACTTAATAAAATGAGACGAAATTTTGAAAAGAGAGTTACCCTTTAGATAAAATAAAGATCTGGGAACCTCCTACATAATATCGGTGTGGTGAGAAAAATGATGTGGAACTCTATAAAAATAAATTTATTATACCGTTATGTGTCATCTCAGTGGGTCTCTCTAGAATAAATTATTTTGTTTCGTCGAGATTATACGTACGGTCCTTATTGTAATTTTTATGATTAAATTTTCGAAGTAAAAAACCGTAAATTTGTTTAATTTTAATTTTCGTACATTTGTATTTATTGTCAGATACAAGTTTATCTAAAAGTTTCCCTTTATATATTTTATACTTAAAATTTCCGTCCCGTTTACACAAAAAGTTTCTCTATGTATTCCCTTTAATTGAAAACATCAGACGTTTACGGTCTTCATTCGAAAACTAGGGGGTCCCGTTTGTTAAAACTCTATGCCAAGATAGTGTATTAACGATAGCAAAAGAATCAATGTGAAAGGTCAAGGGACGCCCGACAAAAAGATATATTTGAATGAAAATAAAGGTTAATACAATAATATCTCTACTCTTAGTCTAGATTAATTTATTCTTGTACTGTCATTAACAGTAAGGAAATAGAGATGTTTGGTATTAAAATGAGGGATACTTTCTTACGGAGTCATTTCTATTTACATCTAGAGATCCAGGTAGTCGACTGATCTTTATTTCCGGTTATAGGAGTAAGGAGAGGTAGTAAGTCTAGATGAACAAATGTCTAAAAGGAAAGAAAGTAGGAGTTTATTTGTAAATAATACGTAGGTAATCAAATCCGTAGATCATGTACCTATGTCTCAAACACCTATATCTTTATCTGTTTAAAGTCAATACGGGAGTTCTTTTTACCCAGTTTTTCTGTCTAAAGTAGTTATAATGTTCACAGTAAGGTTCTATATTTATTTTATATGACACCGATGAACTTTGGAAAAGGGGTGATGGCATATGCGTCTTCTTCTGTAAGTGTATCGTACGTAAAAGTCACGAGTCACATATGACAATGGGAAAAGACATAGTGACTTCTTTCGTATAGAATTGGGTTATTTGTGTCGTCTCTACCGTAACGTAATAAAGATTTAATACAATTGTTAATCAAGTACCATTTCTTAGACGGACGTTACTCCCTCTGGACCTAAACTAGGGACCCAACCCTTCTAGGGGACCTCTTCTCTTTCCGATGGGTGAGGTCCATAAGATCGGATCTCTTAAGGTACCTGACATATCAAGTACCCCAACGTTTCTCAGCCTGTGCTGACTCTCTGAAAGTGAAAGTGAAATCAAGTACATTGTATCTATTATTAAATAGGAAACTTATTTATAAATGACGTTCCGATCCATACACGACCACAGTCTCACCGTTTGTTCTGTCTACCAGTGATTATCCCAAAAATCACACCTCACCCCTGTTCTTCTTTTCTATTAAAATCCACCGGCATCACCGAGATTTTCATTAATCTCTTTCGTTCAATATCTTATTCTTGACACTACACCCCACATACACATATCATATATAACCTTCCGATAGCTGTGATTCGATAATCCTTTCGAAAGAGACTCCTCCACTATAAAACTCGACCCAGGACATACTGCTCTCACTCAATCGGAATACTTTCTAGTCTATTCTGCACAAGAACCAATTATCTTTTATCACATGCTTTCGGTACTCTGTATGTCAATTGATAAAGAAGGGTCTGCAAAGTGTGATTACTTCTGTGCGACAACATTAGTATCATACAGCCGACGTTTGACCATACAAAGACCACCCGACGTTCTTGCCCTCGATAATTACCTCTTTTTCAGTTAATCCCACGAAACCCGACTCTTTTTGATTATTTGAGTTTTACCGAAGTGATTTATAGAGTGGTGTACTCTTTATAACTCTATCGAGGACAATTCCAACAAATCAAGTCTTGAGTAGTTTTGGTAATTTTCGGGTCCAAGGAAGGAAGAAAGTTGATTATATAACCGACACCGAAATTTAGATCAGGGAAGTTTCACTGTTCTCCCGACATCGTCGAGGTACGCAATGTAGACGTGTGTCTTGTCGAGTTTCTGTTCTTCTTACAGAGAAGGAAAATAGGGAAACGTTTGTGTCTCTTTTTTAAAGGGTCTTGGATAATTATCTATAAGGAAGTTCAGATTACTGATTGTTAATACAATATGCTAATAATAAGGATTTGGTTGTCAGTTTTCCTTACCTTAATTGTACTAATCGAATTCCATTAGTTCTAAGTAAGTCAAGTAGAACTTCATACAACGGGGGTTTACGGCTTAAATTTAGAGTCAAAACGATCAATCGTTCCCTAATTTTTTTTCTTTACAATAGTCCATCACTGGTATGTCACAAAAGGTACTCTTAAATCGTATACTCTCCGTCATAATAAAACCATAATGTAATAACCCCAAAAGAAACTTCTGTTTTAAATTCGATACAGACAGAACGGAGTGAAGTAGAAGAAATAATGTAATAGGACAAATTAAGGAAGGTAATTTAACTAGTTAAAGACTTTAGTTGTAAAAACATATGAATAATAAACATACAAAAGATAGAGTAAAGTGACATTTTCCCAGAACAAGAACGAGTGGTGATACAGGGTTACTAATTTTCTCACGGACGTTATTTGTAAATAACTACTTTTTTCTTAATGATCCTTAATAGATGTCTTTTGATGATTCCTTACGAAGAAGTCTTTCGTTTTTTCAGATTTCTTGTTTCTTTCATTAGTTCGATATTTATCTTCCCTTCCTCTAGTGCCATTTCCCTTTTTAACCTGTTTTACCCTTACTCGTTCTGTGTAAGTCCATTGACCTTCACCACCAACTCATCCTGACTTTGTATGTATATACTTATCTTCCGGTTCCTACTTCGAACTTCCTTTCGTAAGTCTGGTACTTCTGAATCCTTGTAACAATTCCGTAAACCTGACGAAAAAAAGATGAGGAGACTTTATATATTATGATTTTATATATCTATGTATTTAAGTAAACAATCATAAGAAATATATGATATGATAATACGTTATCTAATATAATATATATTTATATAATACATAGTATAACAATATATTGTATAACATATATCTAAAATCATTATTAAATCTCGATGATATTATGAGATTTTTTATATATCTTAGTACTGGAACGACCGAACTCTCGTTAAAGTTTAATAATTTAGACTCAGAGTCCACATCTCCTTTCATCTCTAATCATCAGAAATGTAATGACCCGTTGACTTTAGATAACCCAAAAGAAAAAAAAAAATTAACTAATGGATTCATAATGTATACCTCGAAGTCTAGGTACTTTCGATCTCACTTAGAACGAGTAGACATAAAGAGTGGATCTACTAAGACTACACTTTACCGTTGTGTGAGGTCATAAGAACGGACCTCTTAGGGTACCTGTTTCCTCGGACCACCCGATGTCAGGTACCTCAGAGTTTCTCAGCCTATACTGACTCGTTGATTGTGTGTGTGTGTCAGTGAAACCTTTCATGATCTTAATTGATAAGAGGTCTCAAGATTTTTAGAGTTCCTTCTTATAATGATGAAGAAATATTAAATATGTGTCTTATAAATTTTTGTTTAAACTCTATTGGACGTTAAGTGATTTTACATTATTCATGTCGATTACCCATGTCGATTGCTATTTTTACTTTGTTTAGTTCCTATTTATATAACGGTCTAAAGACACAAAAGTCCTATGGTAAATAATATCTTAGAATTATAAAGGACAACATCAATAAGGTAAAATCCAGGTTCATTAGTTACAGATTCTCATGACAGGTTATTATATCAATAAACATAAATGGTGATTGCCTTTAGACCCGAAGGGACCATCGAGTCGACCATCTGGAGTCAACCTAAGAACACAACCTTTCTAGGGGACCTCTTCCCTATCCGATGGGAGACGACATAAGTACCTGAAGGGACCACCGAGTTTACCATTTCTTAGGCGGACGTTACGCCCGCTGTACCTAAGTTAGGGACCCGACCCTTCTAGGGGACCTACTCCCGTACCGTTGGGTGAGGTCACCAGAACGGACCTGTTAGGGGTACCTGTCTCCTCGAACCGTCCGATGTCAGGTACCCCAGTGTTTCTAAATTGGGTAAAAATGTCATCAAATTTTATTAAACTTCAAAATATGATGTACAAATTACGAACTTTGAGGTCATATAATGACATAAGTGAAATAATACAAGTTGTATCTTACAATTTTAAATGTTTAGTTAGATATTTATCCAGTTTAAAGATAAATACATAGATCAATTAAGATGAACTTTCACGTATGTCCACGTGAAAGTAACTTTTTCGTTTGTATTTACATTTAGAAAAATTCGATTTAATACGGTATCCTATTGGGACTTTAAGTGAAGATAAAGAATTCGTTAAAAAATTGGTTACGTAACATTTTATGGATTCCTTTATTAACAAAGTTTATATAGGAGTATAATATACCCATTAATGGACATACTGTGACAGGGGTCCTAAGTATAGACATATTTGTATCTGTAGTATCCTATAAAGTCCCTTCCAACCTCACAACAGTAAACGTAGGTAGTGGGCTTATCACTGTTATTGACCGAGTGAAAGAACTTGTGGTAGTTTACGACAATAGAAACCCCCATCTTTTTATTTAAATTGTCTCTTCAGTACGTTTGTATTCGTCATGTCTTAAGTGAGGATGTTAAACTTTTCAAAGAGTATAAAAAATGTCAAAGTTTTCCTACGATTTTACAAACGACTATTTTCCTTCATTACTTTGATATTATCATGTATTTTAGTTTCACGAAATTACACGATCCTTCGTTGATACCTCCTAAGACGAACTAAAAATATATAATTTAAGGTTAGTCTGAAAGTTATTGGACTATATATTTTACAAGATCTCCGAACTTTACCCGGTTGTAACGATTAAGAATCCTTAATTGATAAATTGGGATTTTTCACTTATCCCTTTACGAGAATGTATAAAACATATGTTACGTTATCAACGAAAATGTCGTTGTACGAATATATTAGTTCTTTCATCCACGGGATTTGAACGTTATAATAACAGATTATTAAGTGTTTTTAGTGTTTAAAATTTCCTGGGTAACCGTAAGTAATTCTCACTATAAAATTGATATAACAATTGAAAATTTCTTTCAGAGTGTTTTTCAGTCACGAGATTATTATGGTAACACCAGGACTTACTGAAGAATTTTGATGAGACATAGATTCAAAATTGACATCTAAAATCCAGAAGACCTTCGAGACTCAGACGACAAATTCAAAGAGGTCTTTTTTGTTTATTTTGTTTTAAGAATGTATTTAAAGTAAAGGATATAAAAAGATAGTGAGTAAAAAAGGATATAAACTTATTTTAGATCGAGTCTTTAAACCTACTATTTATCTTGAGGGAAAATTGGAGATAAGTCGACAGTTAGAAAGAGACAGACAAAGAAAGAGAAAGAGGAGGTCCAATTAGATTGGATTCTTAAGAAGACCACCCCCCGACAGGACACATAATACAGAGAGTCATAACAGTCACAGATGGGGTCTACGGTCATCGTGGAAAAGTTTTCTCATTGGTTTTTACAGAGGTCTTTAACGTTTTACCAAGACCCGTCCCACCACCCTCGTCCCTAGTAGAGATCACTCTTGGTGACCGGATTGGGATTCTGTTTGGATTTTTACGTTATTGTTATTTATACATTTGTTTACAATCTTTTATTAAAAATGAAACAACTAAGATGAAATATTATGGAGTTAAATTCAGTTAGCACTCACCTACCATTTCTCACTCTGAGGGTAAAAAAAAAAATAGAGTTTTAAATAGAAAGAAGGTAACCTTCCCTATCATTATTTCGATATATTTGACTCTTTTTTCTTTATGAAAACTCCTTTTAAAATAATAAGTATAAGAGACAATAATTAACTTTTGTGACGTAAAAAGAAAAGGTTAGTAACTGGAAAAGTCAAAATTTGTTCGTAGAGAAAGAGAACCTATGTATATGTAAATACACACACACACATATATATATATATGTGTGTGTGTGTGTATTTACATATACATATATATATATGTGTATTTACATATATATATACATACATAGATAGATAGATATTTATGTATATATACTTTAGAGAAATGGCTCTTCCACATTCAAACGACGAGAAGGGACAGGTGGCCAACTTCATTCCACTCCATCGCTCACTAAGGTCAGACACACTGTCACTTCTGACTTCACATTAGTAAGTTTTTTTCCACTTCGAGACCCAGAAAGCAGAATTTGTCTTTGTTTTCTGTAATAAATTTTACAATTATTAGTTGTATCAACAATCAAGTAATGGACCTTTAAGTAAAAAGTTTAAATAATGTTCATATTGACGTAATTCTTAAAAGATTTCTCTCGAAGTTGATCTTTAACAAGTCTCAACTCATTTTGATGGGTTTCTATTAATGAGTAAACACCTTTTATGAATTTATTCATAACCGTATTAATTACACTTACTTTCGTTTTTATTACTGTATTTTGTCAGATTGACTTATGTAAGAATGACTAATAAAGTATAGTTATAAAAGGTCTTGAAGTAACCGGAACTCTTTATTCTTTATTTACGTTCTTTTCCTTCGACTTCGGGTCTTAAAATCGACATTTTAAAATGTTGATGAAGTAAACATCTTTATTTGACGTGTGTACGTATAATAACAAGATAAGAGTACAAATTACATTTAATCTTTATTTTAACCAATACATATTAAGTAATATTTATAATACGAACAAGAAAGAATAAAATTACATTTATAAGGGGTCTCCCTTTGTATTATAAATAAAACTAATTTTATAAAGACTACTAATTTAAGTTTATAAACTTAACTGTGTACAGACTATTTTTCCAAATCATTTTTTACTATATATGTATTTCACTTTCACTAACGTTTTCAAGTTTTGTGTCCATTAATCGATCCGTAACCTTTAGGAAGAGTTAGAATGACGGTAGAGACTTTCTATTGCATAATTATAGACGTTAAGTCTCCTTCTTGCTTCTGTATTTTACCCTTCCGAACCTAACCATAGGCGTGTCACCTTTTCTTTCCTTCCACGTCACTTGTTTTCCCCCAATAACTCTCTTGCACCTGATAGTCCTTCCGATATTTTTATTCTTGTTCGTTCCTCCATTACACAAAGTGTTTAATACCGTCGAAATTTTTATAATACCCCACTTGCCACCAAATTTTAGTGTCCAATGAAAAGATAGTCTATTGTAGTTTCCGACTCCCGTCTCATCTGTCAGGCGTTAACAATTTGTAAGAACTAATTTTTTTTAATCTTTGAGGGTAATTTTTTAGAGATACATCTTCACTCTTTCAACTTTACGTACGACGATATAATTTTCCACACGTATTGAACTGGGTGTCTGTGAAATATAGATGGATTTCAAAGTTATACACATATAAAGTTCATTGGAACCTCACTTATCAAAGTAAACTTGGACTGTACAATACACAAATATCATGGAGTAATCCTCTATAATGAATCGGTATAGTACCGTCGAAAGAACAGGTGTTAAAACTGTACTCCAGTCACACGATATAAATAGAACCTTATAATTTTGTTACGATATCTTTTATTAAAAGGTAATTAGGTAAATAATATTTTATTAGTTTCAACAATGGTCAACCTTTTTCTCCGTAACGTGACTGTAATATAAGATCCCCTGTGAAGTCAACAAAAGTAAAGTCACAGTATTAGAGTCGTCGAGTCGTACCTATCCTTCGTACCGACCTCATAAACCAATTTAGTTTATACAATAAATTTTAATAAAATAAAGGTCTCAAGACCCTCCACCTAGTATCTCCTAGGACGACACTAAATACAGCCTCTCACAAAACGGATACCTCTCCCTCTCCCACCCTACTAAACCCTCTTACCGTAACTTTGTACATATGAGAGTACATTCTTAACTTAGTGGTCAGATACAGGCTACGTCCTATGTCGTACGAACCCCGACCACGTGCCCCTACTGGGTCTCCCTACAACACCCCTCCCTCCACCCTCCCCCCAAGTACAAACCCTAGCGTACATGTGGGCACCACCTAAGTACAGTTACATACCGTTTGGTTATGTCATAACATTTCATTTTATTTCATTTTTATTTTTAATTTTGTTTTTAATAAAATTTTCCATTAAACATTTTACGTATAATTTGTATGAAATTTGGTGTAAAACCCCTAAGAATAATATAAAATCTCGGTTAACATTATTTAAGTTAATAAAAATTTACTAGTGTTTACAATCAATCGTACGTAAAAGTCACTTTCCTTTTGAGTCATTTATGTTTATTGACGAGAAAAAATCACAAATGGAGAGTTCCATTTTAGTGATCTGAAAATTTAAGCGTGTCAAAAAAAGACAAGAGACTGACATGGTTGTTACTGCGGATGTTTATATCGAAGAAATTGAGTATATAAATGTGATACTTATTAGATTCATCCCGTTCCAAACGTTGTACTAAACGAGCGGTTTACAAATGAAGAAAAACAAGTAAGTTTGGGCGGTCAGTAAGAGGTAAGGGAAATATTGATTGGGAGAGAGTGACAGAGAAGGAAAGTTGACACTGGAGACAATCATTTAAGCAATCTATATAAGTAAGTGTATGAGTGGTGTAAAATTCGTTAAAAATACAGTCCACGACACTGGTACGTTACGACATTACTCACGACCCAACGTTTGATCACGTACATACACACTGACACCATACTAACACAGTGTTTGGTGTCATAAAGCACACAAACACTTTCGTTGTTCTAAAAGTAGTAGTTCACGAAGGGTAAACTTCTATGGTGTGTGTGGTCCTGAAGTATTTGTCCGAGAGAGTATAAACTATTGTTCTTTCTGATTTCTTAAAAACTATTAAATTAACAGACATAAAGTTCACGAAAATATTATTGATCGATCTTATGATTTTATAGTAAAGGGTCTTGATGTCAAAATACATTTTTATACGTATATTGTATTACGTATTAGAATTGTAACATGTACCGTACAATGTCGAATAAGGTTAGTCGGAACGTGTCACTTAAAAACCAACTTTACATTGAAAACTTCGATTAATTATAAGTTTTATCATTGGAAAATTTTAGATTTATACATACTTCGTACGTATCTACGATACCCATTTACTCGGAAATCGACTGTTAGTAGGTCAACAGAGAGTTTCAAATTGTGGAATCTAAGTAAACATTACTATTGGGATCAAAGTCCACACCATATGTTACTTACATTTACCTTCTCTTAGGAGACCAAATAATAAGGCTATCCCTGTCACATCCAAAATACATCAGGAATAGAGCTAATTAAATAAATTTCATTTATAATCAAAAGATCTAGTATTATCAGTGTATTCCGACTAATAATGTTGTTGAAAAAGGGTCACTTGTCATTATAATAAAATGAGATTTCATATGTAAGGCATCTATGGTTTTCGTGTTATATAATCAAACAACTAAACACATAATAAAAGACCCTCCTGTTTTATTTGAGGTTATAAATAAGTGTCGTGTTTATCTTAATTACGTTTTCATTCGTGTATGTGTTTGTGTTTCCATTTGATTGTGTATTTACATTTTAAATTTTTAGGATGGTGTTCTTCTTTATATAAGTTTATACTCTCAGATAACCTAAATTTTGGTTAAAAACCAAAGGTTACTCTGAGTTTTATACTATATTGTTTAAGTACGTGTGTGTTCTATTATACGTAGGAGTATATATACGTGTGTGTTGTGTCTCTATATATAAATGTATATATATATTTATATATATGTATATATATTGACGTATGAATACACGTATGTATTATTAATATTTCGTATCGTTCTTTTACTGTTTTTTTAATTAGAGTAGACAGTTGAACTTATCCAACTGTCATCAAAAGTCTTCATGGAACAAATTTCACAAGTTGGGAGTGTAATCCTAGAAACTTTCTTATACTCCTTAATAATTACCAAGTACTTAATTTTTTATTATTAATGTATTAGAAACTCAAATGTACGTCAAACTTAAGATGTGTTAAAGTATGATGATAATGGTTATTATACATTTATTCAAATCTAACGTATATATAGGATTATTAAAATTATTTACTATTCATTAAGAAATCAAAATAAAATCATCTTGTTTTTTCTTGTTCCTTCACTTAGTGCCGTTAATTGTTGTTGTTTTTTTTGGGTGTTTTAATTGTTGATCATGGATGTCCTTGTGGTGGGCCGTCTTGGATATACGTTTAATTTGTAATTTACTTTTTGACATTTACATTTACTGGTGTCTATATATATACTGTTTGTTCATATTGATCATTTTTCGGTTGTTTGGAGGTTTGTTTGTTTGTTTTTGGTAAAAGGTCAAGTAAATTTGATTTTTGAAAAAACTTCCACATAAAAAGGGATTACAAAACTATGTAGTATTGTATACATACTATCATATCGTTATAAATATTTGATATATACATGTAGTATGGTAACTTTCATATTACGTAATTTAAAGTTCCTATGGAAATAAAACTTTGTCATCGTGATATATCCCTACTTTTAACTAAACCTTAATATTTACCTAGTGACGAAAAGACTTTCGATTTCGTATTGGAGATAACTAATAATAAGAAGAAAAATTATGGATCTTAAGTTATTCGTTAAAATCACCAAGACAGTTTCTTTTGGACCACCAAGGTCTGTACGGAGAACACGTCATGAACGAAATACATATAAGACCTGAGAATATTTTGATACTCCATTCTTACCAATTTTTGAGTATTTACATTGAGTATACATATGATGTATGTATGTGTCTAAAGTATGTATATACATATACAACTACAGATATATAGATATCCTTCCTTGTAATCGTGTTTATAACAACGGATGTACAAAATGTGAAAAGTACACTGAACTTTAAGGAAGTCTCTTCCGCTACCGTGGGGTGAGGTCATGAGAACGGACCTTTTAGGGTACCTACCTCTGACCACCCGGCGTCAGGTACCCCAGCGATTCTCAGCCTGTGCTGACTCGCTGAAGTGAAAGTGTAAAGTACAAGTACGTAACCTCTTCCTTTACCGTTGGGTGAAGTCATAAGAACGGACCTCTTAGGGTCCCCGTCCCCTCGGACCACTCGACGGCAGATACCCCAGCGTGTCTCAGTCTGTCCTGACTTCGCTGAATCGTCGTCGTCGTTCTAAGGAAGACTGAGTTGTAGATGTACGATTATTGTGATGTTTAGTGTTTAGAGACGATGATCAAGGATTTTAAAACAGAATAAAAGATGACTTAACTTGTCTATTTTGTTGAATTAAAAACCTGTTTGTCTGGATTCAGACAAAGGAAGAACCGTAGACGGGACACCGTATCGACACGAGTTCTTTTGGTCGAGGACGTCACTGGTGAAGAGAAGTACGGACTACGAAATAGAGGAAAGAAAAACCATTATGGACATACTCCACTACACAGAAACAAAAATAAGAATTTAGGAAATAGGGATACGACTAATTTAAGTGATTATAACTGTAAGTTTTTGACGATCTTAAATAGTACATCATTTTAAGAACGGACGTTTGATTTTTCCGGAAATTCAAAAGAAAACAATTATATCTAGAATTTTATCAGATTGTTATTTACATAAAATGAAAACTCTTTGTTTCTTGTGAACCGAACTCACTTTTGAGACTAAGTCTTCGTGTATTTAAGTAGAAGTTTGTATAGTTACTGATCAGATATCTAAATATGACACATAACCGTTTACCTTCTATATTTCTTATTACCGAATCAATGTTCTTACGACCAAAGTTGAATTACACTATTTCTCGAAAGATCCTTAATCAACAGATTGGTACCTTACCCGGTACGAGACTTTGTCAACTAAGTTGTAGTCATCTTAACAATTATGTATATAGTTCTATAAGAGTAAGGAAATGAGTACGGACCTGAATGATCAAGTGATTTGTTAACGATCTTGTATGATTCAAGACCCTTTTCACATTCTAGAAATCCTATGTTTTCAATAATTCTAAATCCTAGATAGAAGTTGTCTAAATTTAAGTTTCTACCTTTTTCTGTGTACGTTACTACATTTATCTTGAAGTCTCTTTAAGTGGTTTTTCTCTGTACGTTGAGTTGTCTCTTAGTATTAGATCTTTTCTAAGAATTCACTCTCTTACACACGTACGATTCAACGAAGTCAGTACAGACTGAGAACCACTGGGATACCTGACATCGGGTGGTCCGAAAAAAGACAGGTACCCTGAGAGGTCCGTTCCTATGACCTCACCTAACGTTACGGGAGGAGGTCCCTTAGAAGGGTTGGATCCCCCGTTTGGGTGTAGAGAATTCAAAGGACTTGACCGTCCGTCCCAGAAATGGTGATCACGATGGAGCCTTCAGGGTTTACTCTGTTACAGACTCGATTTAAGGTTTGTGACTCGTATTCAATAGGTTTGATTCAACACATTACCTTCTACTTTCTAAAGTTTTTTCTTTTTCATTGTTTGTTTTCCATTAATCTATGTGTCGACGACGACGACGATTCAGCGAAGTCAGCACAGGCTGAGACACACTGGGGTATCTGCCATCGGATGGTCCGAGGGGACAGGGACCCTAAGAGGTCCGTTCTTGTGACCTCACCCAACGGTAAAGGAAGAGGTCACGTACTTTCACTTTCCCTTCAGCGAGTCAGCACAGGCTGAGAAGCTCTGGGGTACCTGACGTCGGATGGTCCGAGGAGGCGGGTACCCTAAAAGGTCCGTTCTCATGACCTCACCCCACGGTAACGGAAGAGGCATCTATGTGTCGTCAAACCACATTGAGTTCTTTGATGTTCGTCATGAAGGGGCCACCAGGTCACCAATTCTTAGGTGGACGATTACGTCTCCTGTGTCCAAACTAGGGATCACGTCGTTCTAGGGTGTGCACTCCTCCGTTGATTTGGCCACACGGTGATGATTACTAGCGCGGGAAGACGGATTTAAAGACTCGGACGCACAACGTTGATGACTTCGGGTGTACGGATTCTCGGACACGGGGTGTCGTTCTATTGGGTGGAATTACTCTTCCCAAAGTACATGGTGTTGATTTCTGATCGGGAACGAGCGACGTTGATCTCTTTCGGGTGCCCGTTATTCATTCTGGGTCACGTCGGTTTTTATTTACTTTTAAAATTTTTATTTATTCATTTTCTTTGATATTTATAAACGATTTACATTTATCTACCTTCGTCCTGCAAAATCTTTTACAAGTCTATAGTTCATTGTCTTTCGGTACGTGTACTCGAACTTTAAAGAAGACGTTTCTTAAAGTACGTCGTTTCAGTACTTTCGTATGACGTGTCTCCAGACTATATCAGTCTAAACTTGAAACTTATTTATTGACATCATCGAGTCACTTTCTACCTAGACTCATTCTTATTTTTTTAATCTTCTACTCCTCGTTAAAATTATTTTCTGTTTATCCGACATTCTCACCTCTCTTTTCTCTCAGTCCTTTATAAGTCTCCTACTTTGTCCTTCTAAAATTTCTAAAGAATTAACAGAGTTTCACTTTCATTTTCAGCGAGTCAGCACAGACTGAGAGGTACTTTAAAAGGTCCGGTCTTATGACCTTCCCATTAACAAAGGAAGAGGTCCCCTAGAAGGGTTGGATCCCTAGTTTGGGGCCAGAGGACGTAACGTCCGTCTAAGAAATGGTAGACTTGGTGGATCCTTCGGATCCTTATGACTTCACCCATCGGATAGGGAAGAGATCGTCTAGAAGGACTGGGTCCTTAGCTTGGTCCCAGGAGACGTAACGTCCGTCTAAAAAGTGGTCTACTCATTGGTCCCTTCGGGTATTCGACTATATAAACGGCGATTGTTCATTTCCTTAAGTGAGATCTTCATTTTAGAAAAGTAGATTATAAAATAAGTAAATCATAAAACAGAGTTCATTTATCTTTGGTTTATGTCGAGGATACAAAGTTCGACCTCACCGTGTTACTTCACCTTTTAGTAAGGACTTCTTCCCTGAAATTGTCTTGTAAAGTGTATCATATCCTTCACCCTAATTTGATGCAAATTATAAGACACCTGACTTCTCCTACCTGGATTTACTCTTTATACCGGTCTTAAGGGTTGTTGAATGAAGTAAGAGACCAGAATCTTCGGACAAATAGTAGGAGGTTAAGGTCTTATGAGGAACAAAGTTAAAAAGGAAAAGAGGGTTGATATGTGACAAGAAGACCTTTTAAAATCGGGTGTGAATAGACAGGATGGTAGAATAACCAAAGGTCCTCCCGTCCTTTACCTTTTCGTTAAACACGGGTTTATCAGGTCCGTTACCGTGGGGTGAGGTCATGAGAACGGACCTTTTGGGGTACCTACTTCCTCGGACCATCCGACGTCAGATACCCCAACGATTCTCAGCCTTTCTGAACTCGCTGAAGTGAAAGTGAAAAGTGAAAGTAGGTAACCTCTTCCTTTACCGTTGGGTGAGGTCATAAGAACGGACCTGGGGTCCCTGTCTCCTCGGATCACCCGACGACAGATACCCTAGCGTGTCTCAGCCTGTGCTGACTTCGCTGAATCGTCATCGTCTATAACAAATTCATAAACTGTAAAGATACTTTGAATAATAAATACAAAAAGAAGTACATGTACCGAAGTAGAGTCCCTTTAAAAGAGAAGGAGAGGTAGTAGCGGTCGAGGTTCACTTCCTCGACCGGTTTCGTCATCACTAACGATAGAAAAACCCAGTAACCACAAACTTGTTTTCCGTCGTTGATCACTTATATTCCGAGTGTCATAATATGTCGATAGTGTACCTCCTGGATACTCAGTTCGGATTCAAATAGATTGAGGTTTCGTGTCTGAGATTTCTTGATGTTACACGACAGGGTGGGGAACCTTTACAGGCTCTCATAAGTCGTCCGATTGACTTAACATTCAGAGGTCTCGTCTTAAGATTCATCACAAAAGGTTTCCAAAGTCTGGGTTCTCGGGAGAGATGGGATTGAGTCATTATTGAACTTCAGGGTAATAGGAAAAGTTTCAGGGAAATTGAGTTAAAATTGTAAAAGTTAAAATTTCACTTACTGTTAGGTCCTTTCTTACAAACGTTCGTTCGTATCCCGAATCATGGGTTGGTGATCTATTATATTTGCGTGGTTCTTTGATGTTCATGTATTTAAAACGATAAATCCCTTTTTGATTTCGATGTTAAAAAAGTCCTAAATTGAACATAAGAACGCAAGTTCACGTTTGTGTTCACGCTGAATTTGATAATACAAAGATTTGACTGATCAGTGACGAATTTTACTAATACGTAAGTTTTATTTTTCTTTTGTTCCCTTTTTTTACGTATGGTTTTCGACACCCCGTAGTGGTTCGGATTTTTATATATAATCGAATCGGACCTATTGTGAAGAATTCAACCGAGACACTTAAAAGATCACTCACAAGTGATTTACTGCACTCTGAGTACTTTGTATAATTTGAAATCCTCTCGGGATTTGGGAGAGACTTGACGCTCCACTTTGACACATACACATTCGTGAAACTGTCCTTCTCAACTTTCGTAACTGTCGACAATTGTGTCAGTCTGATGTCAGTCTTTCATATTTTGACTTTTCAGGTAACTAAAATTAGTTATTGAAGGAAAGGGTATCTGGAACCAAGTTCCAGATTGAGGTGGTAAACGATTGAGACACTAGTCTCATTTCCGTAATAAATTTTAACAAAATTAAAGGGGAAGACGTTATACATTTTAACGTAATAATACAAACGGTACTCTAAATTCCCTTAATTACGTTTTATTTCGTAAATAATATAAAAGACCGTCCATAACGGGAAAGTAGTCCACTCCTTGATTTCTCGGAAAACTACTCCCACTTTCTTTTCTTACTTTTTAGACCGAATTTTAAGTCGTGAATTTTTTGATTCTAGTACCGTAGGCCAGTGTAGTGAAGTACCATTTATCTTCCCCTTTTCCACCTTCGTCACTGTCTAAAAGAGAAGAATCCGAGATTTTAGTGACGTCTACCACTACCGTCCGTACTTTAATCTTCTGTTCACGAGAACCTTCCTTTCGATACTACTTGGATCTGATAGATAATTTTTTGTTTCTGTAGTGAAACGTCTGTCTCTAGGTATATCAATTTCGATACCAGAAAGGTCATCAGTACATGTCTACACTCTCGACTTGGTATTTTTTTCCGTCTCGTGTCTTCTTAACTCCGAAAACTTGACACTATAACCTTTTCTCAGTTCTCAGGGAACCTGACGTTCTTCTCGTGTAGTCAGTTAGGATTTCCTTTAGTTGGGACTTATAAGTAACTTTCCCGACTACGACTTCGAGGTTATGAAACCGGTGGACTACTCTTGTCGACTGTGACCTTTCCTAGGACTACGACCCTTGATAGTTTCCGTCTTCCTCTTCTCCCTCTGTCTCCTCTACTAACCTACTGTAGTGACTAAGTTACCTGTACTTGAACACGTTTGAGGTCTACCACTTTCTAGTCCTCGGGACCGCACGACGTCAAGTACCCCACCGTTTCTCAACACGTACTGAATCGTGGACTCGTTGTTGGTGACCGTCCATAATTCTTAAGTTACACTCAATCGATAACAATTTTGTGCTTACTCCCTCTAACTCTTCCTGTTCTTTCGATCCTACTCTTATTTCTTTCGTCTCTTTCTATATTTCTCATTTTATTTTGTGAATGACTCTTCACCTCACGTGTGTTCTCTACAGTGTCTGAAACGATTCCCAATGTCAAAACAAAAAAAACAACAACAACAAAAAAAAACAACAAAAAAAAAAAAAAAGGTCTTTCTCTTTTCTTTAGACCTTCACGAGAACATTAAATGATTTGACAACTGTTTCAAGGTACAATACTCTAAAATCCTTGTAAGATCTGGATACGACAGGTTAATCGTTGTACACCAATAAGTGTAAATTTATTAAGTTTAATTTGTTTTACGATTTTAATGTAAAGTCAGATCAATGTAAAGGTCTCGAGGTATCGTTGTGTCCCAATCACCGATGACACCACCCGTCGTATCGATGTTTTATAAAGATCGTAGTGTGTCAAAATAATCTACGATAACTACCCTCTTTAACGATTCAACCTTAAAAAATTCAACGTTCACTGTCTTTACATACAATTTTTTTCTATACAACCCATTATTACACCATCCAATCTCTTATTTACCTTTTAGAAATTCTTAATCGTATTTAGACCCCTGCAACATTGGATTTTTTACCCCTGAGTCCTTCCTGAGGAGAGACACACAGAGACAGTCTGAAGTAAGAGAGGGTGACTGTTACTCTAAAGAGGTACTACAGTCGTTTGACCCGATGTTTCTCATGTCTAAGGGTGAAATTATGTGCTACGGTGTCGGAAGGTTAAGGAAAAAAAAAAAAAAGGAAAGATGGAGACCAACCTGAATCTAACCTGACCATTTCTAAAAGACAGGTAAGAAACATCGTCAGTGACATCGCTTCCTCCATTTTATGAGACTAGACAAGTCAAACCTGTTAAAGGGTGCCGAAATCGTTCACAGTCATGGTCTTTTTGTCACCTGTTAGTACGTCCCTCACCTTCTCACAATCGTAGTGTTGTCAGTGACCGTCTTCACACTCCGTCAGTCGACGGGGTTGTACACAAAAGAAATCATCGTATTTAGAGTCTTTTCAGAGGGTTTAACGTAGGGTCTCGACGAAAGTACTAAAAAATAAGAATAACATATTACAGTAATAAAAAAGGGATAGTCATTATTACATCAAAAGTTGTGTACAATTAACTTTTCTAACAAGACCATGAAATCGTTTGTCGTTCACTTTGTAATTAAAGGAAGAAAGATAACTTATAGACATTTGACTTTTTCTTGTCAACGACTCAGTTTGTCATAAAAGAAAATAGTATTGGAACTATCCCTTAACTCAATTTTGTGATTCTAAAAGTAAATACGACTGAAAAAATAGATAAGATATTGAGTACGTTAATATAGAAATAATATGTAGTATGACCGTATGTATATGGTTCTCTATGGAATTGTTTTATTCTCGTTTTTAGTATAAATTGAATGTAGAAGATATAGGAACAGGTCTCGATGTTAAGAATCTCCCCACCAGTTTAAGTCTGACAGTCTTTATCAACGAGGGTGACCTCGTCTAAGGTCTTATATCGGAACTATTGATCCGTAACACTTTATACCCGAGACTAACAAAAGTAGGTCATAAAGTTATACATCTGACCGTTTTCGCCCTTCTCCTACTGGTAACAGGACAAGTCGGATTTTGTTTCATTTTTTTTTCTTTTTTCTAATTTTGTAACTTACAATACCTTAGGAAAATCTCACGGTGAAAAGTATGATATATATATTCCTAATACAAAAGTTGACCATAGTAATGTCTTTCTTGGTGAAATGTCAATTTCTTGGTAACCTTTTGTGTTCCTCTACCTTCAGGTCTCTCCGAAGTAGTCAAAAACGTAAGGACAGGAGGTTGGGTCACATATAAAGTTTTTTTCTTTTTTTCTTTACTGACGTTACTTGAAAGTAATAGACACTAACGTGCAATGATCCTCTTTATTGTCACGAATTTATCAGTCTTCTAGGTTAGTCAGGCACGATTTCCTCTAGTCAGGACCCACAAGTAACCTTCCTGACTACAACTTCGACTTTAGGTTATGAAACTGGTGGAGTACGTTTCTCAACTGAGTAACCTTTTTTTGGGATTACGACCCTTCCTAACCCCCGTCCTCCTTTTTCACTGTTTTCTCCTACTCTACCGACCTACCGTAGTGGTTGAGTTACCTGTACTCAAACCCATCTGAGGCCCTCAACCACTACCTGTCCCTCCGGACCGCACGACACTAAGTACCCCATCGTTTCTCAGCCTGTGTTGACTCGCTGACTTGACTTGACTTGACTTTATCAATCTTTTGGTGCTTCACTTGTGTAAACTGACTTAACGACTACTTTATAAATTCATTTTCTGTCTCTTTTTCTAAGTATTGAGTCTTTTGGACAACAAAAATAAAAACACAAAAATAAATACAAACAGAAAAAGTACAGAATAAGGAGTGATTATTAATTTAGGAGTTTATTAAGTTTTAAGATGTATTTAAATTGTCTAATTCAGATGTAAACAACGGGTACCTTTCAGAAGTTTTTTGGGAATATGTCCTGTATCTGTTAAATTTACGTCATAAATAAAAATCATCGTCATCTTTAAATTTATAATCAATTGGTATTTATACGATAAGTCCATTTTATTTACAAGGACGTAACCCTTGAAAAAAAAAAAAAAAAATGAAAAAGTCGATGATTCTTTAACTACTATTAAACAAAGGTTATTTAAAATGATCCATTAGAGGTGTGTGTACAATATTTACCCACCTGTGGTTGGAAATTGTAGTCGAGAACTGTAGGACAAAAAAACAAACAAACAAAAATTCGTAGAATGATATACAGATAGGTGTATAAAATATTCCCTTCTAAAATAGTGTTGACTGAAGATATTTTAGAAAAGTTTTGAAATCTTCATTAGTAACTGTATTAAATCAACGTATGTATATGGTTCTCTACACAATATATATATAAAGTTTTATCTAAGTTTAAGACAATATTAAAAATAACTATACAAAGGAGGTAAAAACGTCATCAACATAGAACTTTGGTACATTCTCAACTTCTATTTAGAAAAGAAAATTTAGGATATCACGAAAGGATACCTTATGTCACCGTAAACCGGTACTTGTAAATAGTCGTAAAACTATGTATAGAGATAAATTATAGTCCAGAGTAAAACAGAAACAAGTCAGTGAGTCAGTACAGGAGAAACGTTGAGGTACCTGAAGGTGTACGGTCCGAAGGGACAGGAGTTGTAGAGGGAATAGAAGTGGTGACCCGGAGATCTTCAATTAAAAGAGAAAAAAGAGAACATTAAATGTTAACATAAGTAACCTCCCGTCCACTGTTTAGTGTCTCTACGAACCATCATAGTCATTCAAACGTGGTCCTTTTCAGTGAAGTGTATTAGTAATCTATAAAATTTATGTAAATACGATTAATATTGTTACTTTAATACTATTAATTATTTGGGTAACAATTAGAATATATTTCTTATCTAAATCTTCTTTTTGATGAAAAGAAACAATGGTAAAAGTATTGATAAAGTTATACAATCTAAAGGAAATATTACAATACGTTAAATAAAAGACATAAATTTAAAAGTAGACTCTCGTCTAACGGTCTTACAAAGACCCGTATTTTACAAATATTCGGGGACGAGACGTAATTTCTGTTATCATGACCTTTATTACACGTTGGAAAATACATTGTAACATAGGAAGAGAGTATTGGTATACACAAGGACTGTGGTGGTCGGATCTATTCAAGAAAGACATAGGTCGATAACACTAATTAAACACGACTCTGAACCTATAAGATCTTTAAGGGGGACACTGAATCTCGTCCGAAAGACCTGTGTCGACTGGCCCCATTTTCCATGTCAGGGACTGATCTTTTATAGTGGAAAGTGACATCCTTTGATTAACCAGGTATACCCCAAGGTTGAGTTACTGGAAATAGACTAACTTCTTCGTCCTTGTCAAGTATGCGTGTTCAGTAAACCTTGTTCTCCAAAAGAGAGAGGAAAATAACACAAAGATTAACAAGACTTTCAGTAATACAATAGGACCTGTGTGATCATTACGATACTTTTCATTGTGTAAATATTAAACGGGGGAAGGAGATTATGTGTATATGTTAAATACCTACCACTCCCCTTTTGTTTTTCGTTTGATATATTATTGCTTTCTAAAATAAAATATAAGTTGAGTATACGACGATTAAAAATGACGGTCGACACTTCCGTCCTTTTGTAGATAATAAACGTATTACCTTCGTTTTACTAGGTTGTTTTTCTCCTTTTATTGATTTAATCTAGATACCTCTGTTAACTAAAGGGGTATAGAAATTTTTGTTGCACATTTCCGAGAAAGACAATAAAGAGACAAAGCAAACGACAATTGTACTGATGATAAAAACCTAAAGATGATATATAAAACGGGAGAAACCCCATAAAGTCTACACGGTTGATCCAAAGACAGAGGTTTCAGGTGTAAGAATTAGAGATATAATAAAACGGGGAGATTTACACTTTTATATATGAAAGTACAACCACTTTTTTGGTTTTCCAATCAAAATACAATTTCCGGTGTGGTGTAGATTCAGGGTATGTCTCATCCCGGGTCTGAGTCCAGAGGACTAAGTACTCTCCGATATTTTCTACGAATGAGGAACCTTCCTTTCAATACTGGTTGGATCTATCTTATAAGTTTTCGTCTCTGTAATGAAACGGCTGATTCCAGTTCCGATACCAAAAAGGTCATCAGTACATACCTATACTCTCAACCTAACACTTCTTTCGACTCGTGACTTCTTGACTACGAAAACTTGACACCACAACCTCTTCTGACAACTCTCAGGAAACCTGAAGTTCCTCTAGGTTGGTCAGGTAAGATTTCCTCAAGTCAGGACCCACAAGAAACCTTCCTTACTATTTCGACTTTAGGTCATGAAACCGGTGGAGTACACTTCACAACTGAGAAACCTTTTCTGAGACTACGACCCTCCCTAACCCCCGTCCTCCCCTTCCCCTGCTGTCTCCTACTCTACCGACCTACCGTAGTGGCTGAGCTACCTGCACTCAGACTCACTTGAGGCCCTCAACCACTACCTGTTCGTCCGGACCGCACGACGCTAAGTACCCCAGCGTTTCTCAGTCTGTGCTCACTCGCTGACTTGACTAGACTTGACTTGACCACGTACTAATAGAATTAAATGTCATACATTTACTTATAGGTTTACATTCTAATTACCTTCCTCTCTTTCAATTATCTATGAGGTCTATCTTAATGTCAATTTTATACATTGAATTAAATTATGATAATACGAAAAGAGAAATCTCCCGAGTATGTACTTTGGAAAGTAGGTAAGTAAAGAAGAAGACACATTATTTTTATCCTTAAGATTTCTCAGACTGTATCAGACGAGGAGACATCAACGATCACTTACTCTACTCTTTGTACTTTTTCGTCCAGTACCATCATAAATTTTTTAGTGGATTAGGGTATTCTATTTGAATAAATATAGATGTTTCGGATATCAATGTTCAATTTGTCATACAAATTTTCGATCCAAAATGAACCGCTTAAAGACCCGTACTCAGAGTAAAAGTCCTTACTTTGGTTTCATTTTGATTTCGGTTTTGTCTTCATATTTTTTATGTGATAAATCAAAGAAAGTTCCCGTTTGGTAATTCTGTATGTTTGATGGATTAAAAGTAATAGTTTTATTCGTTTGTAACTATTGGAGGATCGAGGGACTTGGTCTCCTGACTTTTACTTCTATCGATAAAAGGGACGACCAACCACCGTTCGTTCCATTCTAAGGTACTAGAGATCATACGTACGTACGATTCAACGAAACTAACACAGACTGAGACGTTGGGATACCTGATATCACACGACCGAAGAGACAAACACCCTAAGAGGTCCATTCTTATGACCTCATACAACAGTACTGGAGGAGGTCCCCTGGAAGGACTGGGTTCTTAACTTGGGTATAGAGAATACAGAGGAGTAACCACCCCCCTGAGAAATGGTGATCGTGGTGGACTCTTCGGGAGTCTAGTTTCTAGTATAATTATAACGGTTGATTAATTATCAATTTTTGTTCACATACGATAACGAAGAACCGGAAAGAATATATTAATATAACGAAATTTTGGATTCTTTAATGAAAATAAATCTGAAGTCATGAGATTTTTAATGTCTTAATTTTATTTCTTATGACATAATGTATTTTTCTCGGATAAATATTGTTAATAATTTTTATAAACTCATGAATTTTTTGGTACTTTATAAAATAGTCTATTTTGTGTGTCACAACAAAACATATAATATACTGACTAAACAAAGATTACAGTGTTTATATCATTTCCTCACGTAAGAACAGATCTTTATTTATGTAAAGGATAAACTGTTTTTTCTTTTCTATAAATGGTCCTTCTGACACTCATTGTGTGAGGGCTCCCCAAATATCATATTGTTGTTTTAGTATAAGTGTGTAAAAGGTAGATCTTTTATAAAAATTTCACTTCATATAAAATAGAAGGAAACTACACTCTTAAACGGGTGACACAAATATTAAATAGTGTTACTTTTGTACTTAAGAACCTCGAAGACATATTAAAAGTCATTATTTTTAGAAAGATAAACGAATCTAAAACTCTATATTTGACTGTGACCTTACTGATTTCGTTAAAACTTACTAAATTTCTTCTTTTAGGTCAACGAGAACCCTTCTAGTGTCTAAGTCTTTTGAGGGTGAATAGTGTTTATATAGTCTGATAAACCGACTATCAACTTGTACTCTTAGTAGAACCGGTATTTATCGTTCCGGTCCGTCACTGTTTTAATACTAGTAGTAACACATCATTGTAAAAAGACCTCACGAAGATTGAGTACGATAGAAGGGGAATAAAAAGGGACATAATGTGAAGGGGTAAGTCACTTTCAGATCCGACCTAAGACTAAAGTAAAGGTGTCTGATAAGAAAGGTGAACCTCTATGGAGAGGATTCCGCAAAGACACTACACCGACTGACCTTATCTGGTAGACCTTTTAAACTTAAATTTTTTTAGTAGTTATAGTTTTTTCTTAAGTAAACTTAGTCAAGACTACTCTACCTACTATGACCTCGGCTAATATGTCTCACCCATTCGGTCTTTCTTTTTGTGGTTATGTCATATGACTGTGTATATATACCTTAAATCTTTCTTCCGTTACTGGTGGGACATATGTTTTGTCGTTTTTTCTGTGTCTACACATATTGCCTGAAAACCTGAGTCCCTCTCCCTCTCCGACCCTACTAAACCCTCTTACCGTAAGATTGTACATATGATAGTACATTCTTAGCTTAGCGGTCAGATGCAGACTGCGTCCTATGTCCTACGAACCCCGACCACGTATCTCTACTGGGTCTCTCTACAATACCCCTCCCTCCACCCTCCCCCCAAGTACAAACCCTTGCGTACATTCTTAGTTTCTAAAATTTTAATTTTTGTATTTAATTAATTAATTTTTTTAGATATAGACACACCCAATAAAGAGTCTTAGATCTTTCATTACACACTCTCAAAGAAGATACATGATCAGGTAAGAAATCCCCTTTTTTTGTTTCTGTTTTTTTTTGATCACTCTTTTTAACAAATCGAAAGTTCGAAAATCTATATTGAAAAATCAAAGTAAAGGATATGTCGTTGGTTTTTGATACTTTTTTCAATGAACATCTAATGGTACATCCTCCCAATTCCGTCAAAGACACACACTTCCCGACACAGCACCCCTCTATACCGTTCCTGAAGAGTCTTTCTCCGAAAGTACACTTGTAAAAATGTTATAAATCTGAACGACAACATAAGTCACTGGAAACGTCTGTTCTTCCGAAACGGTTTAAGTTCCCTGACACTGCTCTTACCTATTTAACGAAAAGAAAAAGGCTTCTCAACGTCCAGTGGAAGACTTCTTCTTTTTTCCGGTTCATTTTATATTGGAGACACACAGAAAAGAGTCGAACGTGTAAACCTGTCGGTGATAGAAGTCTACGTTATAAGACATAGATAAGATTGATTGGGTCGACCTACTTATTGTTGTACTTTTTCTCCTGTAGTATATAAGAAAGGAACATAACTAAAAGTATTGACTATATTATTAACTAAATCGAATCATGAATCTTAAAAATTTTTATACTTGTTAGTCATCATTTATTTTCCTATATCACAAGAAATCATCCTTTGTTTTTACTACAATACACTATTAATGATCTAACCTTTTTCATCTTGTATTTTAAATTTCTAGTCACAGACCGTTTAAATAATTTATACAGTCACCTAAAGACTTTCACATAATAAGGATCTCTGCAGGTACCTCCTGCAGAGATCCTTAATAAAATAATGACTATTCCTTATTATGGACTTTAAAGACACCCTATACAAAGGATTTTACATAGATCCTGAAAGTGAGAATTACAGGAATTTGAAGGAATGGAATATCTAAAACGATAACCCGTCTATTTCTCTCGAATGAAAAGTGAATTGACGATTTGATTCTACCTCCTATACACACATTAAATAAGTAAGTTGTCCTTAGACATTCTTATCCCTCACGGTATATATCGATCTTATAAAGGTCTTAATACTTTCATACAATAAGTATCTTAAACAGAAAGAAGGATACCGATGTGTTGTAGTCGAGACTAAATAAATAAAAAGGAACAGAATTACGACCGAGTAACTTTCAGGAATAAGTTAGAAAGGGTTTTTCTCGTAGATTCCAAAAGAAGAGAGAAGAATTAAAGAGAGAAAGAAAACTATTCGACTGTTATGTATGTGGTATCATCTTTCTATCGTTGAATATGAAGTGTTAGAGATACTGTTTAAAATACTTAAAACTATCCAGAGAGTACAAGTACCCTCTACAGTAGGAAAAAATAAAACTCTTCACTACTGATTACTAGACACTGAAGGACAGACGGAGATTATGGACTAGAAATTTTAGTCGTTTCAAAAAGACAACCTTTAAGTGCATCATCCGTTACAAAACTAACCGAACTTCCGTTATACCGCGTCGGACCCGATTAAAAATGAAATCGTTATGGATAACGTTATACCCCTCTATCCGCCCTGCGTACTTTCTCTCCGATTTTGGAATCTCTAGTGCACACACTCTGATACCCGGTACTCCTACTTTGCATCTCTTGACGTCCCCCGTACCTTTCAACCCCTCTGTCAATTCTCTTTAAGACCTATCCTGAACTTTTCACTGGCCCATCCAGGTATACCCTAGACCACAGAGTCTTCATGACCCTTGCGGATCGAACACACTGTCCAACTACCAGTAAAATAATTAGCTTTCTCTCTTCTGCTCCAAAGTTTTCCTATCCGTCAGATGATGTAAGAATTAAACTAAGTTGATGTTTTGTGATCCCCGTCAACAGGTCGGTCATTAGCCTGTATACCTACATCTTTAGTCTTCCCTATAAGTAGATTTTCGCATTAAAAGTATGAACACTGAAGGAACTCCGTCGTGAAAGTATGTAAAGACAGAGGAGTTGTGGTTCGTTTTACAGTCCGGGGATTACTCGTGAGTCTTTCCTAAATCGTTTGACTTTTTGATCGTTTACAGTATACCGAATTTCTGTCACTTGGGATCAAAGGGTGACTTGAGGACGCTTCATATTAGTTATAATAATAAGTTTATCTCCGGTTTATAAAAGATCTCAACATGATAATCTGTAAGTGCTCGTCCTAGTTCTCAACATCACCGACAACAAAATCTGGAGTCAGTAGAGAACATACGATAAAGGGAACTGAGAGTTTAATGATTTCGTTATATTGAGTGGTCCTCTTGACCGTGTAATTGAGGTGATAAATTCGAATAGTCAAAGTTAAGACACCGAGTAAAACACACATTATGTATGTATGTATATATATATATATATATGT